>JAWPHD010003479.1:0-215618 GCA_037043455.1 Cyrtodaria siliqua | reverse complement strand
TACGTTTATTGGGATGACAATGTGGTAATGGTGCAACCTACAACCAGATTTCGAACTCCAGCGGCCATGTTTGCCACTGACCGTTCCAAGGCGGTAGACATATTGTCAACTCTTTTGTGTTTGTGATGTCTTATCTCGCCTTTTATTCATCTTTAAAGTTGTTCTTTGTTTCTGTGTGTGTTTGTGGATGACTGTCTCCTTGAACGCTACTTTTCATGTTCGTTTTTAGCTCTACTGGCCAACGGCCAGCAGAGCTTATGGGATGGCGAGTTGTCCGTCGTCCGTCGTCCGTCCGTCGTTATATTTTGTGTTGTAACCACGATAGGCTAAAACCAGCTAAATCAAATCAGTAACACCGGAGTTATGGCCCTTGTTTTTTTCTGAAAAATGCTATTTTCTGCGTTGTGAACAATCTAGGGCCTTCAATATTAATCGGATCTTTACTTAACTTTGCCAGTATCTTTATATCAATAAAAGCTCGAACAAGTTCGAAAACCGGCAAGATCGAAATAATTTCAACGGAGTTATGGCCCTTGTTTTGCTGAAAAATGCCATATTAAGCATTGTGAACACTCTAGCACCTTCATTTATTATTTGATATTTACCAAACTTGTACAGATTGTTAATATCAATGAAAATCCGGACAAGTTTGAAAACCAGCTATATCGGACCATTAACAGCGGAGTTATTGCCCTTGATTTAGTTAAAAATGCTATATTTTGCTTCGTTAAGACGATAGCGGCTTCACTGTTCATCCGATCTTTACCAAACTTTATCAGATTGTTAATATTGATGACAGCTCGGACTTGTTTGAAAACCATTTATATCGGACGAGTAACAGCGGAGTTATGACCCTTGATTTAGTTCAAAATGCTATATTTTGCCTCGTTAAGACTTTATTTTTTATCCGATCTTTACCAAACTTTATCAGATTGTTAATGTCAATAAAAGCTCGGTCTAGTTTGAAAACCAGACAGATCGGACAAGTAACAGCGGAGTTATGGCTCTTGATTTAGTTAAAAATGCTATAATTTGCCGCTTAAGTCTTACGATAGGGCCTTCATTTTTCATCCGATCTTTACCAAACTTTACCAGATTGTTACTATCAATGAAAGCTGGAAAAAAATTCAAAACCAGCCAGATTGCACCATTTACACCGGAGTTATGGCCCTTGATTTTCTGATATATGCTATATTTTGGCCTCATTAAGAAGAAAGGGCCTTCATTTGGCCAGATTTCAGTGAAACTTTTCAAGGATGATCAGTACCAAGCCTAGTTGTACATATCGTCACAGTGTTCCGGTTGAATGATTTTGGCGGAGTTATGTTCCCTTAAAGGTTTTAATACACAAACTTTGTCTGGACTAGTTCTCCTGAACCCCTGGCTGGATTGTAACGAAACTTGACAAGGATGATCAGTATCAGGTCTAGTTGTGCAAATCATTGCCCTGTTCTGGTTGAATGATTTTTGGCAGAGTTATGGCCCTTTAAAGGTTTTAATACACAAACTTTGTCTGGACTAGTTCTCCTGAACGCCTCCCCACATTTCAACAAAACTTTACAGGGATGATCAGCAGCAAGCATAGTTGTGCATATCATCGTGGCATTCCGGTTAACAGATCTTTGGTGGAGTTATGGCCCTTTAAAGTTTTTTGATACACAAACATTTTCCGGGCTAGTTCTCCTGAACCCCTGCCTGGATTTTAACGAAACTTGACAAGATGATCATTATCAAGCCTAGTTGTGCATATCGTCGCCATATTCATGTTGAATTATTTTTGTCAGAGTTATGGCCCTTTAAAGGTTTTAATAGCCAAACGTTGTCCAGATTAGTCTCTTCTGAACTCCTTGCTGGATTTCAACGAATCTTGATGGGGATGATCAGTACCAAGCCTAGTTGCACCTGTCATTGCCGTGTTGTGATTGAATGAATTTTGGCAGAGTTATGACCCCTTAAAGGTTTTAATACACTAACTTTGTACAGACTAGTTCTCCTGAACCTCTGGCTGGATTTCAACGAAACTTGTCAGGGACAATCAGTACCAAGCCTAGTTGCGTATGTCATCACCATGTTCTGGTTGAACGATATTTGAAAGAGTTATTGCCCCTTATACATAAACTTTATCTAGAGCCAGTAGAGCGTCCACAGGCCCTCTTGGGCCTCTTGTTACTATTCTGCTGTATATTATTAGGGGTTCTTTAGTCAGAAAAAAGTGTAAAGAATTCCAAGTCATAAACCCGTTGTTAGTGCCGCCTTGTTAAAAGTTACATACATGGCCAAGGATTATGGGTATTTATGTCGGTATTTTGGACAACAGAAACGAACACAACTTGATTAAATGCATTGCAAGTTTGAAATACTTATTTGTTTCGAAATTTATTCATTGTATTTATCAGTCGTGTCAACTTTGCACAGAAAAGATGCACTCTGCGTCTCATCGTTTGTTCTTTTTCTGGCGAATGACTTTTTCAAGCGCGCTGTCGGAAAACTTCCCCCGAAAAACTTCCTACGCAGAGTAACTCGGAATGTGATCACAATGAGTGACTCGACAATGGCAAACTTTCGCCGCGTGGATTCGCCGAGTCCAAACACTGACTCGGCGTAGATTCGCGCGGCACTCGATACGACCAATTTTGGCGAATCGAGTAAAGTGTGTGTTTCATGTACCTTGTAGGGTAGCCTGATACATCATTAACCAGATAATTTATCTGTATTTACAGCGTAGATGTTGAGGTAAAGCGACTAGGAGGAGCATACGGTTCCAAGATTTCCCGCAACTTCGCAGTCGCTTCATCTTGTGCTATGGCTGCGAAGGCAGTCAATAGGTGAGTCATATGGAACTTTTTTTACCACCCACCATGAATATTGTATGTTTTGTACCAAGGCTTTTAGTTTAGTTTAAATGTAAAGGAGGGATATAGCGTAACCATTTTAGATATGGCTACATGTGCATGCATGTCTAATTTTTTGCTCCATGATTCAGGGCCAGTTGCCGGCTCCACTTGTTACATATTTTTTTAACCATAAGTATAAAAGCAAAAAATATAAGTAAAACAATACAACAAGGTGAAAACCTATTTTTTTTGAATTTCTCGATCTCAATTTATTATACACCAGCTTTCAAAAGGTGAAGTGGGGGCTGTATAGGAATCACATTGTCCACCTTTAGTTTTAGTTCCTGTTATTTTATTTTTTGTGGTTTTGTTTATCTAGTAATGTGTGTCATATGTATTCTGCATTATAATGAGTCATTTCAGTTGCCTTGTTTTGTTCCAGACACATGCGACTTGCCATGAACTTTCACCATTCTGCATTATAATGAGTCATTTCAGTTGCCTTGTTTTGTTCCAGACCCGTGAGACTTGCCATGAACTTTCACACAAATATGGAGATGGTGGGGGGGAGATTCCCATACCAGGCAGAGTATCAGGTAATGACGGGCACTGTATCTGTAGCATTGGTTCAGTGTGCTGTACTTTGTGTAGTTTCCTCCATAGTATCTTCTGGTTTCAAACCGCACCGGTGCTGCTAAGGTTTGTCGGTTTGTTCTTGGCAATATACTTTACCTATTAAAGCATCGTCCATAATGATGGATACCAAACAGTACCGAGGAGTGGAGTCTATCCTCATAGCACGCTAACGAATCCTCCGAGCATGTTAAAAACATCGGACACAATTTTCCGTAGGGTCCCATTGTAATGTTTTTGTTCAAGGCATAGAGATAAACAAAATTTACAACATGTATTTATGCTTAAATTCTTCATTGATCCAATATTGAAATGTGAAACACAATTAACAAATATTTACCAGATTGAAATTTTTTAAATTTCATGTTTGCGTGACACCTATCAAAATTTAGACAGAAATACAACCCCGTGGTGATAAGACCCATGATGTTTAAAATGAGTCAGAATTAGCTTGAAATCTTATATTAACTTGCATTTTTCTGTAATCTCTACCCAAAATGCTATAGAAATAGAACCTGATGAAGATAAATCAATGTATCCTGTAAAATGTAGAAAAGTGGACTTTTTTCTACCTCCTTCATATGTACGGCACGAGTATTCAAGGGAGATAATGATATTGTGAGACCTGAGGAACCTTAGGAATTTATTCGGTAGTAAGAGTAGAGCAGGTTCCGGATTCCTATGTATCCTTTCCCTCTCTCTGGGGCAGCTCTAAATAACCTATACTGTGTTGATGAACTGTTAAACAACATTCAATTCCTTATTGTCTTGAGTAAAAGTGCTGTGCTGAGTAATATTGCAGGTTGGCTTCACCAAGGACGTAATGTTAAATGATGTAATTCATGTTGCAGGTTGGCTTCACCAAGGACGGTATGTTGAATGATGTAATTCTTATTGCAGGTTGACTTTACCAAGGATGGTATGTTGAATGATGTAATTCATATTGCAGGTTGGCTTCACCAAGGACGGTATGTTGAATGATGTAATTCATATTACAGGTTGGCTTCACCAAGGACAGTATGTTGAATGATGTAATTCATATTGCAGGTTGGCTTCACCAAGGACAGTATGTTGAATGATGTAATTCATATTGCAGGTTGGCTTCACCAAGGACGGTATGTTGAATGATGTAATTCATATAGCAGGTTGGCTTCACCAAGGACAGTATGTTGAATGATGTAATTCATATTACAGGTTGGCTTCACCAAGGACAGTATGTTGAATGATGTAATTCATATTGCAGGTTGGCTTCACCATGGACGGTATGTTGAATGATGTAATTCATATTGCAGGTTGGCTTCACCAAGGACAGTATGTTGAATGATGTAATTCATATTGCAGGTTGGCTTCACCAAGGACGGTATGTTGAATGATGTAATTCATATTGCAGGTTGGCTTCACCAAGGACAGTATGTTGAATGATGTAATTCATATAGCAGGTTGGCTTCACCAAGGACGGTATGTTGAATGATGTAATTCATATAGCAGGTTGGCTTCACCAAGGACAGTATGTTGAATGATGTAATTTTTTGCAGGTTAGCTTCACCAAGGACGGTATGTTGAATGATGTAATTCATATTGCAGGTTGGCTTCACCAGGGATGGTATATTGAATGGAATCAAGGTGACCTACTTCAATGATTGCGGCTATTCTGTCAATGAATGCACTGTACATGATATCATGCAAATGGGGGATAATGGTGAGCAACAGATTAATGTAAACATGTGTGACCAATATTTGCACACATCCTTGTAAAAATGTTTGACCAATCTTTACAAACAGGTCTTTGTAAACATGTGTTACTAATCTTTACAAAACATCCTTGTTGTACTGTATATCTCCTGCCATCCTTAAGAATAGCACAGATCTACTGATCAGTCATTTCTCTCAAAACACCCCTTTGTCACATAAATGGAATGGTCTTAATTTAAAGAAAGAACAGTCCATTATATATATGTAGCGGGTTAAATAATTCAATTGGAAACTGAAATGTGATTTGTTTAAAGCAGATGACCTCTTAAAGGGACACTGTCCGTATGTAAGAAGATATTGAGCATAACCAAATAACTGTCTGACTTTTATTCAGTGAAATGTATACATGAAAACATGAGGATAGACTCTAAGAAGTATGTAGGAATGCATTCGTGAGTTTGAAAAAAAAGAAGTTTGTATTATTATATGTAAATAAAGTGGGACCCACAATATTTACCTTTTCTGCGATCACGTGACTTCCATGAGCGCGTTAGGTTTTCACCATAGTATGTATTGCGCAATATGTATAACCCGCTTAGCTCAGTTGGTAGCGTTGTCCGACTACTTTACGCTGATGCACACTATTATTAGTGCGAGTGTAAAGAAAAGGTAATTTTAGTTTGGGCTGCGAGTTCAAACGCACGAAGTGGATTTTCTTTTTTTTTGTACCGCGATTGAATTCCGTTAAACAATCTTGCTTTTAATTAGTAAATATTGAATAATGTTTAGTGTGTAATGTTTTCGAACATAATTATTGTGTGTTTTATTAGCTAAAAGTTACGGACAGTGTCCCTTTAACAGAGGTGAGATCTTTAGCAGGTTTGATTGTACATCAAGTTTTACAAGCATATGACTAGAAACAGTTAGAAAGGTTGTGTGAGTTACCAAATACTTTGAATTACAGAATATAGCTAATGAAAAATGTCTCACTGAAGAATGCATGCTACAACCCTGTTGGGTTTTCAAATCATCTCACACATATATACTGACATGTGACTGACGTGACATGCTGTAATGTAACATGTTATGTATTCTTTTCGTTACAGCTTACTACTGTCCAAATTGGCATATGGTTCCTGTTGCTGTGAAAACAAACAAACCAGCTTTTACGTACTGCAGGGCACCAGGTAAGAAATCATACATACTGCAGGGCACCAGGTAAGAACTCATACATATTACAGGGCACCAGGTAAGGACTCATACATTCTGCAGGGCACCAGGTAAGAAAGATTGGGGTTATTAAGTGTTGACCTATAAGTTCTAAGACTATGTTTAAATACATTTTCGAAACTTGCATATGATTCCTGCTTCTTTACAGAAAAACACACATTCAATGCAGACTGCAGAGCACCACCTGAGATGGAGTTCCTTTTGAGATGAGATGTAGAAGTTACAGGTCTTATGTTAAAAATGCTTTCTCCTTGGCATATTAGTGGTAAAATGTCCCTCTTGCGTATGGGAGGTCATGGGTTCAATCCCCGGCCATTTCAAAGACTTCAGAAAAGTGCTACTAGTAGCTCTGTAGCAAATAAATGGATAACTGTAAGGTGTAAGGTGGCTGAAACTCCAATACATGAATCACTGCTTAAAAATATTAATGGATTGCTTGTCAATTTTCCATATGGTTACATGTTAAATGCACCATTTTGATAGCCCGTCTTTTCCTAAATGCCTTTCTGTACAAACCCGGTTTTTATGCCAAATGCTTATCAAGACATTAAACTTTTGTTGCAAATCAGAATTACAGTCATTCCAAACCTGTGAAGTATCATAGCCAAAAACTTGTAAATTTTCATTTTTTCCAAAAACACAGATTTTTTCCCGGATGTCTATAAAATTCTGGTATGGAAATGTTATAAATTTATTTAATATTCTAGTATTCATGTCTTAAAATGAAATAATGGCAAAAGACAGAAATCCACATGCTTCGTTTCAGTTGCAGACCTGCAGGATAAAAAGTGACGTTTTGGAGAAAATGAAAATTTACAAATGTTTGTCCATGCCACTTCATAGGATTGGAAGGACTGTACTTCTGATTTGCAACAAAAGTTTAATGTCTTGATAAGTATTTGGCATAAAAACCGGGTTTATGAAAAGCTGGGCCTTCAAAATGGTGCATTTGACACATAACCATTTGGAAAATCGACAAGCAATCCGTTAATATTTTTGAGCAGTGTACATTGTCATATCTTATTTCAGCCTCGACCCCAGGAATCTTCATTATGGAGACAATTATGGAGCATATAGCCAAAACCCTGGGCAAGGATCCAACAGAGGTCAAGCAAGCTAACCTCTACAAGAGAGGTCAGGTGACACCAGGGGGGATGACTCTGACCTACTGTAGTATAACCAGTCTGATGCAACAACTGCTGCAATCTGCCACAGTCCAGACAAGGCAACAAGAGGTGGCACTGTTTAACAAGGTATCTATATTTAGCCTCACTTGTGTTAGAGGACCCCAAGTAGACTGGTACCCGGTATGCAGTATTTGTCTGATGGTACCCAAAATCACACTCAATGCCCTGACTGATGTAGATACACAAGAGATTGGAGTGTCAGTATTTCAAGGCTATAGATTGATGGATGGTGGACCTTTAAAAGCACAGATATACATAGTCATGGATGGTGTACCTTTAAAAGCACAGATACACATAGTCATGGATGGTGTACCTTTAAAAGCACAGATACACATAGTCATGGATGGTGTACCTTTAAAAGCACAGATAAACATAGTCATGGATGGTGTACCTTTAAAAGCACAGATAAACATAGTCATGGATGGTGTAACTTTAAAAGCACAGATAAACAGAGTCATGGATTGTGTACCTTTAAAAGCACAGATAAACATAGTCATGGATGGTGTACCTTTAAAAGCACAGATAAACATAGTCATGGATGGTGTACCTTTAAAAGCACAGATAAACATAGTCATGGATGGTGTACCTTTAAAAGCACAGATAAACATAGTCAGTTCAAGAATTATGATATTGATAAAATCAAATGACTTTAAAAATAGAATAAAATTGAAATTGATACTGATGAAATCAAATACCTAAAAATAGAAGACTTTGAAAATTGTTCAAGGTTCAAGGTCATAACTTGACTTTAACTTAAATGTTTTGTTTTAAATTATTTTCTCCATAAAGGTCATTGTACCATACATTAATAAATTAATTGGAACGAAAGAGGTTCTTTCTGCTGATGTTTGTTTTGGTCTTTAGAAAAGCAATATGATTATATATGTAAAGAATAAGACTAAGGTACATGCATAAATTGAGTGAATTATGCTGTGAAATAAACCATGTGCAAAATGAGAACACAAAGTCATGTAGTTAAGTTAAATACAGTTTTACATTCTGCTTTTTGTTCTGCCAGCATTGTAAGACATTGTTTTATGTTTTACCCGATAACAGACAAACCGTTGGAAGAAGAAGGGTTTGTCAGTGGTGCCCATGAAGTATGGTGTACCTTGGAATACCCAGAACTACGGGATAAATGTGGCCGTGTACGGCGTGGATGGAACAGTGGCCATATCTCACGGGGGTATAGAGATGGGACAGGGCATCAATACAAAGGTGAGACACATAGGAATTATGGTGAAGACTCATGTTTTTGGTGTAACTGGTGTTTTCAGGGTATTTAATAAAATCTTAATACAGAGATTCACAAGATTCTTACATTCAAACAAAATGGCGTAGTTTCTTCCTAAACAAGCCGGACATAGTTTCCGGCAAAATTATTTACTTCCGCTTTGCATCATGTTTTTTTTTGTGTTTTTTTTATAAAAACGGAAATCAGGGGTCATTTCGAAGAAAGCTCCTCATATAATTTGACATAGACTTTTTCAATTACAGTCGAACCTTGATAGCTCGAAGTCAGCGGGACCATAGGGATATGTTCGAGCTATCGGTGGCTTCGAGGCATCGAGGTAACGGTAAAAAACAAAATATCTATACGAATTTGTGTACCACCCGAAATAGTGTTATTTGTGTACCTGATGTATCGTTCTCGGTATGTTTTTTATGTTCATGCATGTTTGTTTAAACCTCATAACGGATATATAACATGTAATTGTTACACTGAAAATACAAGAAAAACTGCAATAATGTGTTTGTTTTATCATTTATTTAAAGAAATATCACACTAATAGATTTTAACATACAATCCGGAAGTCCGAATAATGAGAACAAGGTAAGACTGGTTTCGGTACATTATTTAATTAGAAAATCAACCATGTTTAATTTATCGTAATTAACAGTAAACGAAGTCACTAAACATAAATTGTATCTGTCTATTATCGCTTTTCAAGCATAAATGTTCGCACCTTTAACAATCAACTTTATCTGTTTTCGCACTATGATCGAACTTGCTACAAACAAATACAAACGCGTCGATTACAATTAATATGGCCGACGTCGCATGGCAACGGATCATCACCTTCGATTAAGCGAGGTTTAAATTCACACAAAAATGAATCTTCGGACCGTAAAAAGTATTCGAGCGAGCCGGGGTATTCGAAAAATTATATTCGAATAATCGAGGTTAACTTACATTGAATTATATAGGAGTTGTGTCGGGACCGGAAAATGTGTTCGAGTTACCGATGGTATTCGAATCACCGGTGTTCGAGCTATCGAGGTTCGACTGTAGTTTGTACAATAAAAAATATAACATTTAGCAGATTAACAAATTTGATCTATGCCCTTCTCCTGTAAATTCGTGCCCCTTAACAGATCGATCTGCGCATGTGCGTTATAGGTTGAAGGTATTAAAAACATACTTTGATATATAATTCGATAAACATTTCAATAACTATAACTATCATCAAATAACCTTCAAATGCCAAAGAGAAAGTGAAAAAGCTGGCTTAAAGTAGGTCATGTCAACTGATCTAAATCAGCCTGAAGCTTCCTATTGAATTTGTGCTTTCTGATTGGCTTATCCAAAAAGAGGTCCCCAGTGGGAAATGTGTAAATCTGATCAGGCATTTGGCTGTAATATTTTATTAAAATGGAAGCGAGTGAGAAATAGACTTGACCTGTTATATTTTCTTATAAAAATTAGCAAAAGTAGCACATGCTGGTAAGATTTTTGTTGTATTAAACACGTTTAATTGCAGTACATTGACAACAGGTGTTTTACCTGCTTTACCCTCATTTCCGGTGGTTTTCGCGAGTTTTGTAGACAGGAAGAAAACCTTGGCAATAATTGAATAACATTTGGACACGCACAAAAGTACACAAGTGGTGTTATAATGTCAATTGTAAGAGCACGAATTCAATAGGGTGGCACGAATCAATAGGAAATGGGGATATGTATCTAATTTTTCAGCACTGTCTTTGTTTTCATGGTATAAATCCTTTTTAACGGAACAAAAACAAAAAGAAATTCAGACTGCTCTGTTTTTGAAAAAAAACACGACAGGGTTCACTATAATCAATGTAGGCAGCACGTTTGCTGTAAATAATAGGCAATTTTTATTCTTAAAATGTTATAGAGATTATTATGTACCTTTCCGACAGTTTAATATCTCACATTAATTTTGATAAAAAAAATCATTGTAAAATGTTCTTAATAGCCCAAAATCAGGGTCCAACATCATAATACATAAAGTAACTCAAAGGAATTTTTTACAGTTTTCACATATATCAATAGGTTGTTTACAGCTGAATATGTACGAATCTTAAACAGTCAAACCTGCTCAAGAGACAATATCTATTAACTCTTAACCCGCTATATATATATATAATGGACTGTTCTTTCTTTGAATTAAGATCATTCCATTTATGTGACAAAGGGGTGTTTTGGGGAAATGACTGATCAGCAGCTGGACATTGTAAACCCTGATCAGCTTGCGAGTTATTCGTATGCTGATCTTATATTATAGCATTATAGTGGTGCTTAGCAGGTTACGGGTTAAGAGACAAGGCAACAAGAGGTGCTTCAGAAGACCACTGTTCTGTTTCAGTTCCCAGTTGTATCACTTTAAATTTAAATGCACCTGCATTAAGAGCCAACCTGTGTGATCTCTTAAAACAGAATGACTGTGTATTTATTGTCTTTTGATGAGAGGTTTTCATTTACTTTATGAATGCAAGAATGCAAAATTAACAAAGGCTGCAGGGAACAATTTTTTGTTTTCAGTGCAAAGATAACATTTGCTCCTGTATTATTATTTTTAGATCACCTGAGCCAAAGGCTCAAGGTGATTTATTGGGATCACTCTTCGTTCGTCGTCCGTCTGTCGTTAACTTTTGCTTCAAACGACTTCTCCTCAGAAACCGCCTGGCCAATTTTGACCAAACTTCACATGGATGATCCTTAGATGAATGCTTTTTAGATTTGTTAAAATTAGGTCAGTGCGACATCCAATATGGCCACCATTACCATATATGGTCGAAACCTTAAAAAATCTTCTCTCAAGAACCGTTGGACAGATTTCAGCAGTTTTTCTTTTAAAATGATCGCCAATACCTAGACTAACAAGTTTGTTCAAATGAAGTCCCCGGGGTTACTATCAGCTTATGGTCCTTTACCAAGTTTGTTCAAATGGTGACCCTTGGGTCACATTTGGCCCAGCCCCAGGAGTCATATATTTTACATAGACTTGTATAGGGAAAAAACTTTAAAAAATCATCTTCTGTGAAACTACAGGAGCCAGAGGTTTAATATTTTGCATTTACTATAAGCTTATGGTCCTCTACCAAGCTTGTTCAAATGGTGATCCTGGGGTCACACTTGGCTCCGCCCTAGAGGTCACATGTTTTACAAAGATTACATAGGGAATTTTTAAAAAAAATCTTCTTCTCAGAAACAGCTTTGTCAATTTTGACCAAACTTCACATGGATGATCCTTAGGTGAATGTTTTTCAAATTTGTTAAAATGATTTCAACATGACATCCAAGATGGCCACCGTAGAAAAATCTTTGAATTACTTCTTGTACACTGGGAAGCTAGGCCCGTATGTTCAAATCCCACTGGAAGTAATTTTTTCTTTTGTTAATTTTTCTAAAGTTTGTATATAAAGATTGTGCATGTTTTACATAGACTTATATAGGGAAAACTTAAAAAATCTTCTTTTAAATTGTTAGCATGGAGGTGTGGGTTTAAATTTTGGTTGAGGGTGTTATTGTGTTTTGCACTTGGGTATTGAAAGGAATTTAATGATGAAACCCCTTGATATAATAGCTGTTTTAGCTTTTAGAGCATCCACAGGCCCTAATGTTTTCTTGTTCTTTATTATTATTAATGATCGCTAACCCCTTCGAAGTCCCTGGGGTCAAAGATGGCTGCAACACCTGGGTGCAAAGTTTGTATGTAGAGATTTTGCATGTTTTTACATAAACTTACATAAGGGAAGACTTAAAAACATCTTCAATCAGCATTTGCGAGAGGACAATTTTTTCATCATTGCAAAGATCCTCAGGTGATCGATTTAGGGCCATTTTGTCCCTCTTGTTTAAGTTTATACATGCACAACCATTTTCTGTATGCAGGCAGCCCAGGTGTGTGCATATCAGTTTGGTATACCAGTAGACATGGTGAAAGTGAAGCCAACAAACACACTGACCAGCGCTAACAGTTGTTATACAGGCTCCAGTGTCACCAGTGAACTGGTCGCTCAGGTAAGGTAAACATGTCTGTGTTTAATGTAATTAGACCAACTGATCTCAAACACTTCCTCCCTTCTAATAAATTGAGATATTTCATGTTTAATATTCATGACCAGAAGGTTGTAATATATTTAGAGTGTTTGATTTATTAAACATGCTTTGCAACTCTAGTGTCGAGTTTGCTAATCCAAATACTATAACAGAACACTTGAGTTGCGACAGTAGGTCACGAACATACTCCCCTAAATACCTCAAATGAGTAGAACATGACATCATGAATTAGAACCTGACCTCATGAAGTATAACATGACATCATGAAGTAGAACATGACATCATGAAGTTTATCAAGTTTATGATATTTTGATCAAGTTTATGATATTTTGATTGGTCTTGATGATTTTAAATAGTTACACATTATACCTCACATAAATAGTTACACATTATACCTCACATAAATAGTTACACATTATACTTCACATAAATAGTTACACATTATACCTCAAATAAAACACCGATCCTAAATTCCCATATGTGTTATTTCTTACTATCTGACGCGAGGGTGATAGTACAGTTGATAGTATGTAAATATCACAAAATATATCACATTTCGTGATATTTAATTTATTATACCGAACAAATACTCCTATGGGAAATTGCATCAATAAGACAGGTCTTTTTGAACATATTTATCAAAAAGCTAGCGGGATGATATTTTGCGCTATCACCCACTATGACGCATTGAGGGTGATGGCGTGAAATATCAACCCGGCAGGGTATGGGGATTTTACATGAAGTGTTTACAGTGAGGTATAAAAACAAAAAATAGTAACGCATGCGCAGCTTTGGCGCATGTTGGTGTGCATACTGTTTTGGTGACAGCGGCTCAGTATGGTGAATTGCACCATAGTATTATGGTGCTTTTTTAACTCATCATAATTTCAAAAGTAATAAGTAAGTTTAATGCTGATTTCAATAAACTACCACTCATTTTCTTAGTAAAGTTATTTCCAATCCAACAATATAACTTTCATAGCAACATTTTGAAGAAAAAAATCAGGCAAAGTGAAATCAGAACTTTATTTTGGCCCGAGGGAATTTCGGGTAAGGAATATGTATGCTTTGTTTTATCCTTTTGTTTATCAGATTTTGTGTATCTATTTGACTTTGTTCAGAAAAAAAAATTGTATCCACTATAGTGGAAGGTATTTTTTTTAAAAGAAACCACTCCTTAAATAGACACATTTAATACATGTAAAACATACATGTATTTATTACAACAAAAAGCTTCTAAGAAATTATTTTTGTCAGTTTTGTAACACACCTGTTCTACCCGTTTGTTTTTAAACAGGATTTTTATCAATTACCCATGCATGAAGCTTGTTTGATCCAAGACATTTCATTTATATTGATGACAAAGGATTGTAATAAATCGAGACATTTCAGCTTTAAAATTACTGACACATGCTTATGTTAGTCCACATTCATGACCCCTACCCTGTGTAATTTATATTTGAAGTCCGTAGTGAATGCGTGCCAACAAATCCTGACCAGGATGGCCCCAGTCAAGGCCAAACTGCACAACCCGACCTGGGTCCAGATTGTCAACCAGTGTTATCAGGATGGGATAGACCTGGCCACACACAGCTGGTTCGCTCCTCACTCGGACACGTTTTACCAATACAACTCGTACGGTGTCACGTGCACGGAAGTGGAGCTTGACGTGCTCACAGGGGAGCATCAGATAGCACGTGTAGACATGCTGTTTGATTGCGGGGAAAGGTGAGAAATGAGAGAAATGAGAATAAGTCTTTATATAAATTATTAAAAAGTAGTAGTTAAAAAAAGTGTTAGAGAACAATTTAAATTTCACCAAAATATAAAATCCTAATCTGCTTAATGGAGTTTGGCAAACTTTAAGAATCATCTGACAGGTATAGTATGGACCATTTTAGCAAATAATCTCTTTTCTCAGATTTGTGTGTAAACAATTCTTATAAAGCAGATACATATATGAATTCTTATTGTATAATTGTTACCGTTTGTTTCAGTATGAACCCTTCCCTGGATATAGGGCAGGTGGAGGGGGCATTTGTCATGGGGCTGGCATACTGGCTTTTCGAGGAAACTATATACGACAAAACCTCTGGCAAAAACCTCACCAATGGAACATGGGTATGATTTTCACCTTTAACAAGTTTATAGTAATGTTTTACAATGTGTTTTACAATGTGTTTTACAATGGAAAATTCGAAAAAAATACACACTTTTTGTTGGACAAATTTAACAACATCAGGATTAAAACATACATCTACATTTTTGTTGTTTTCAATTTTTATGAGAGTATATTTTCAAATAACGTCATGGCCCCCATTATCGTGGTATATCGTAGTGAAACGTGAACTGCGCTACAACCATTTATTATTGTTCTCTATTTCAATGACCTCTGGATTCAGTACTATATCATCTTTGTTTGAATTGACAAAATTGTCTCACGTTTTTCACTTTTCACCCGATGTCGTGAACTATTCCGAATTGGTCGGAAGATTCCATTATGGATAGAGGGTCCCCATTATCGTGGCAAGTCGAAAAATGATCCAATTATAGAAAGTACGGTATGTGCTACGCAATGCCTTTTTATGAATACCCCTTCAGAAAAAAGGAATAATCCTAACAGGTGTGACCCAGTAGAAGCAGCGTCTGCATTCTGGGACAACAGATGGATGAATGTGAACACGCAGTAACTTTGTTATGGGGATATATATGAGGTAGAAACATTGTCCAAACTTAAAAAATAGTTGTTCTTTAACAGTTTTTTACTTTTTTTAATACTTTAGGAAAATTGATGCAGTTGATTTACCTTTTATATTCCAACAGTGTTGGGGATTCCCTTCTGGTAAAAATAGCTCACGAGCAGTGGCGTCACTCATCATCATATATCATAAATAACGCGTGTAATGACGTACCACGATAATGGGAATACCACGATAATGGGGGTCATGACGTTAGGGATTTGACAAAGAATTTATCTAGTAAGATTTTATATTAAGCTGTGTTTCAATAGAAGTTTGTATCATGTTTTCAAATGACTGGTTTCATCCATTCATAGGTATGAATCATAGTTGTGTGACTGGTTTCATCCAATCATGTGTATGAATCATAGTTGTGTGACTGGTTTCATCCAATCATGTGTATGAATCATAGTTGTGTGACTGGTTTCATCCAATCATACGTATGAATCATAGTTGTGTGACTGGTTTCATCCAATCATACGTATGAATCATAGTTGTGTGACTGGTTTCATCCAATCATGTGTATGAATCATAGTTGTGTGACTGGTTTCATCCAATCATGTGTATGAATCATAGTTGTGTGACTGGTTTCATCCAATCATGTGTATGAATCATAGTTGTGTGACTGGTTTCATCCAATCATGTGTATGAATCATAGTTGTGTGACTGGTTTCATCCAATCATGTGTATGAATCATAGTTGTGTGACTGGTTTCATCCAATCATGTGTATGAATCATAGTTGTGTGACTGGTTTCATCCAATCATGTGTATGAATCATAGTTGTGTGACTGGTTGTCTAAATCATAAGACTATGTAGAGTATATTTTGCAATTTGTGTGCAGGACTACAAGCCACCAAGTCAGAAGGACATCCCTATAGACTTTAGGATACACCTGCTGAAGGATGCCCCAAACCCTATTGGTATTCTAAGGTCAAAGGGTAAATATGGTTTCCCTACTTGTCTCTCTCTGATATATTTTGTTTGTTTGTTTGCATGGTGTTGAATGTAATTTTCCAACACATTTTAGGTTATGTATGACAGTCGAGTTTTAGTGGTGGAGGCAGACCACCCATTCATTCCTGGGTAGAACCAGTACTGTATATCTCCCGCCATCAGTAAGAATCGACACTTTCTCACTTACAAGTTGAGCTCCCAGTGGGATTCGAACCCACAGCGTTACGAGATGAGAAGGTTTCAAACATAGTGTCTACCCTCTTGACCGTGGATGCACTCTCCCATATACTGTAGATCCGGTATTATTCGCAAGGGTTTTAATTTCGCTAATATTCCCGAATCCACTGTCTTGCGAATTTAAGAACTCTAATAAACTCGAAAGCGTATGTCTATGCTTGTTAAATATACTACTCAAAATTTGCTAAGGATCACGTTTTTGCTGTCTAAATTTCTTTTTGAAATAAATAGCATTATTTTTATTTTACATGAAATTATTTAGGGCAGTGTATGGTCATGTGATCTCATGACTTGATTCAAATTGTGGAATTGTTGAAGTATCAATGAAATTAATATCGTTATGGTGAATTAATTTCTAATAAAATTATATGGAAGAATAAAAGTGATCCTTAGCAAGTTTTGAGTAATATAACATAAATTGTAATAAATATGCTGAATCGAGGTTATTGATTAATTTCAAAGTGCGGCGTCTACATTTCAAAAATACAAATTTTATTTTCTGTTTACTGTTCTGGTAATTATATTTGTTAAACATCAGTCAATGAATAAGCGTTACAAGTCATATTAAATACAATCAATAAAATCTTTATAATTATTGTATCACTTTGTATAATTGATTGGATAATTGATGTGCCTCCGCTATAAACAGGACTCTGATGGCGGATGTAGTCCGAATTAACAGATTAAGTGTGAAATACATGTATCAGGAACACACCTAATGAAATAAACAAAACTCGAAATTAAACACCAAGAAATATATTATTTGTATAAAGGAAATATGATTATTTTATATTTTGCTTTGACGCGAATTCATGAACACGCTAATAAATTAAAGACCCAATGATTCGCGAACTCAAGATCACGCGGAAATAATAAATATTGAATCTCTCTTTCTTCCTCTCTTGTATGTTGAAAAATTATATTACGTAATAAGTAATGGATCTATCTGTTGTTATATTTGCAGCATGTGGGGAGCCACCATTGCGTAATAAGTAATGCTTCTATCTGTTGATATATTTGCAGCATGCGGCGAGCCACCATTGCGTAATAAGTAATGCTTCTATCTGTTGATATGTTTGCAGCATGCGGGGAGCCACCATTGTGTAATAAGTAATGCTTTTTTATCTGTTGATATATTTGCAGCATGGGGGGAGCCACCATTGTGTAATAAGTAATGGTTCTATCTGTTGATATATTTGCAGCATGTGGGGAGCCACCATTGCGTAATAAGTAATGCTTCTGTCTGTTGATATATTTGCAGCATGCAGGGAGCCACCATTGCGTAATAAGTAATGCTTCTATCTGTTGATATGTTTGCAGCATGCGGGGAGCCACCATTGTGTAATAAGTAATGCTTTTTTATCTGTTGATATATTTGCAGCATGCGGGGAGCCACCATTGTGTAATAAGTAATGGTTCTATTTGTTGATATATTTGCAGCATGCGGGGAGCCACCATTGTGTAATAAGTAATGCTTCCACCTGTTGATATATTTGCTGCATGAGGGGAGCCACCATTGTGTAATAAGTAATGCTTCTATCTGTTGATATATTTGCAGCATGAGGGGAGCCACCATTGTGTAATAAGTAATGCTAATATCTGTTGATATATTTGCAGCATCTGGGGAGCCACCATTGTGTATGAGCTGTTCTTCACTGTTTGCACTGAAACACGCTGTAGAGGAGGCCAGAAAGGAGGGTGGGAAGGACACATACTTTCCTCTCAGTAAGTCACACATAATTATGTCTCCCCCCACACTGGGGGAGACATAATTATTGTTTTTAGCTTGGATGTCTGTCTGTCTTGACAAGTTGTGTCCACTCAGTGTATTAGCCAGCCAACCGAGCAGCTGTCTTTTGAATTGCCGTTTTTGAAAAATCTCGGCAATTATTTGGCGGAGTGGGTGCTAAACAACACTTTCAAGCTCTTTCTTTCTCAATCTTGTTAAGTTTTGTATACATTTATAGAAGAAAGATGATCTACGATGTACCTTTTTCACCTTTATCTGTAAAAATAAATTGCCCCAGAGACACCAAATTGGCGCAAATTTGCTCTTAGCGCATGTTAGCAAGTTATTTTACATACCCTGTTTGCAGATTTGCACACCCAAGTCTTGAATTTCTGCCTAATACACTGTGTCCACTCCATATCTCTTGAACCGCATAAGGGATTTTGAAATAACATAAATGTTCCCCATAGCGAGACGACGTACAGAGCTCAACTTTCAGCCACATCCGTTCAAGGTCAAGGTCACACTAAGAGGTCAAAGGTCATATGCACTATATTTTATGTCTGCTTCATATTTCTTGAACCGCTTGATGGATTTTGAAATAACTTGGCACATATGTTCACCATATCAAGACGACTTACAGAGCTCAACCGTTCAAGGTCAAGGTCACGATTAGAGGTCAAAGACGTGCACTATATTTCGTGTCCGCTCCATATCTCTTGAACCGGTTGAGGGATTTTGAAATAACTTAGCACAAATGTTTACCATATCAAGACGACTTATAGAGCTCAACCGTTCAAGGTCAAGTCACGATTAGAGGTCAAAGACATGTGCACTATATTTCATGTCCGCTCCATATCTCTTGAACCGGTTGAGGGATTTTGAAATAACTTGGCACAAATGTTCAACATATCGAGACGATGTGCAGAGCCCAACTTCCAGCCAGGTTGGTTCATATACATTACACTGAGACTGTGGGGGTAAGACATATGTTTTTGTTATTATATATCTTGTCTACTTAAATACAGTAGAGGAGGCCAGAAAGTAAGGTGGGAAGGACACATACTTCCCTCTCAGTAAGTCACACATAATTATATTTTAGGTGTAGATTGAATATGGTTCAATCGAGTTTTGAAGAGTTCAACTTTAATAATGCAGCCCCGATAGCCTCCTACATTTTACACAGCCCTGATAGCCTCCTACATTTTACACAGCCCTGATAGCCTCCTACATTTTACACAGCCCTGATAGCCTCCTACATTTTACACAGCTCCAATAGCCTCCTACATTTTACACAGCCCCGATAGCCTCCTACATTTTACACAGCCCCGATAGCCTCCTACATTTTACACAGCCCCGATAGCCTCCTACATTTTACACAGCCCTGATAGCCTCCTACATTTGACACAGCCCTGATAGCCTCAGGGCGTATTTAATTAGTCTCGTTTTGACTGCACCTAGCTGTCTGGGTTTTTTGCATCTGTCTGGAATGCATTGATATTTCCAGGGGCTGGAATAAGCAGCCTCAATTTCTACGAAACTGCCTCAGTTCGTCGGAACTGTCTCGGTGAGTTGCAAGCCTCACTGCCTCGGTCATGGTCGCCTCAGACATTGGTCGCCAGCTTGCTACAATCGACTGGGCCAGTCATTGCTCCCTTTTGCCAAATAATTAAAATTATATGTATATCATTGATAAACACATTGATAATTTACATATTTTAGGCCATAAAAAATTAATTACCTGGTTCTCAGGCCCGCCCGCATGTCTTTTTTAGGTGCCGCATTGCCAATTTTATCTCAAAAGTAATAAAATAAAAATTGGAAATGCGCTACCGAAATTTCGAAAAAAAAGTCCCGCATCCAAGTTGGTTCCGTTTTTTACACGAAACTACCTCAGGGGAATCCCCTTGTGGGTAGACTGGTGCGCGGCCGACTATCTGCCGCTCTGCTCGCTAGCTTGTGAGTGTTGCAGTCGTACGGGTACCAATCTAGGAGTCAGACGTTTGAGAAGCTTGGAACTAGTAGGTGCTACAGAACAGGCGATTTATTCAAGCGTCTAATCGACAAAGTCTCACAACAACAAGCAATAGTTCATGCGTGATCTAATACAAATATACGGACTTATTGTGATTAAAAAAGCATAAGTCGGGGAAAAAATGATAAGGTAATGATCGACAATAGAGATGAGCAGATCCAACTGGTTACTGCACATGTATTTCGAGATATTTTGCATCAATACATGTATTGGAATTAAACATTTGGATAAAAAAAAAATCGCCCGCGTGTCTGTTGACCACTGTAAAATTGTAAAAAAAAATGCGCCCGCCCGCATCTGTTCTTAGAAAAAGTGGCCTGAGAACCAGGTAATTAAATTTTTGTGGCCTTATATTAAACAATTAACTTGTCATACTTTCATTGTTACTAAAGACATACATTGTTGGACTCTTTAAATTAGTTACTTAAACACAGTAGAGGAGGCCAGAAAGGAAGGCGGGAAGGACACATACTTCCCTCTCAGCACACATACATTTAAAAATTATATACTTAAATGTATCCTATATGATTGATGGCCATTTCTTAATTGGGTGTGGTGTCGGTGTGTAGTCTTTTGCCTCATAATCTGCATGTTGCAGGTGCCTGATGTGATCATGTTTGTGATCCTGATCAAATGACACAGCTTAGTCTGTCAGAAAGGGACCTGGGCAGTAAGGTACTCTGGAGTCTTAACCTATAGGCATGTAACAAGAACCATAGAAACTAAGGGAAGAGTGAGCCTGGATTCACAAGACTTGGTATCCTCTCCATTCTCATTTTGCCGGGTAGCAGCTCCAAATAACCTTAATGTATAATTTTGGGAGAGGTCTTACATAGGCATTGCCTGTTGTCAAATCCCGTTCATTACTTGAATAAAATATTGTTTAAATTAACTATACAGGTGATGATAATACACACCGTAATGGGACTGGCGATATATCAGCATTTGTTATTATCTGTTTTTAATTACGTGAGATACCAACTCAAATCAGTGTATTCATCCGATTATGTATTTAATATAGAGTGACTATGCATTATTTTATTACTGTAACACATCGGTAAATCTTGTACAACAGCATTGGTGTGACATCCAGGAGTTCAGCTACTGTAACTATATGTGTTTACACTCATTACAAGTAACTGGTAAAGTGATAAAACGTAAAATGAATTCTCTTTTTCTACAATATATTAGATGGTCCTGCTACGGTCGAGGTAATACAGCAAGCTTGTCTAACAGATGTACAGCAACTGGTGATCAACTGACTAGAGAATATATAAACTTGAGAGGATGGGTCAGGGATTGTGTGGAGTCGGCTTTGAACTTGTCCAGCAGATGTACAACAACTGGTGATCCTAACAGACAATTGATAAAGTGCAGTTTTTGTAAGAAAGAAACACATATATATATCTTTATCGCCTTCTTCAGAACATATACACAAAGTTACAAGAACAAACACATAAATTACGGAAAAGCCAAAACATAAACTAATTAATACTATAAGCGTGCGCTTTATGCGCCCATGTCAGCATTAGTATAACACAGTTGTGAGGTGGTAACAGTGTATGTGTACGAGACAGACACTGCTATACGTTTAAATCTTGTTCATATAAGACCTTCAATTCGAAAGACGTGTTAACACACTGGCGTGAAAAGAATTTTCTGGGAGTGAATTTGCCCCGCGGTCAAAGGTTCCGACTGCTATTATTAGAGTTTGCAGAAATAAACGGCTTCTGATTAATGATTATGTAAATGTACATGCTTATAGTATTAATTGGTTTATGTTTTTGCTTTTCCGAAATTTATGTGTTTGTTCTTGTAACTTTGTGTATGTATCCTGAAGAAGGCGATAAGGCCGAAAGCGCTCGATATTTGTTTGTTTCAGCACTGTTCGGTTGATAATTTGTCTAACATTTATCAACATTTATCTTGTTAAATACCTATCTTCTCGGAATCCTCGTGATCCAGTGCTCTAGAAACGGTCTTGTAAGATGTGTACTATTCTTTACCGTAAATATTTGTATATATATATATATCGTGAGCTGAGAAAGCTATTTGGACAAGGATTTATGAGTAATAATCTCGTTTGCTGATCACCCATCCCCTGAGATGAAGAAGGATAGTGCCTTTATGTAATGTAAAGAATCTCAAGAAACTTTACAGATCTGTTCATATAAACAAATATAAAAACACACCCTACACTAATTATATTGTAATACTTTTGTTAGCTGAATATCATGTAAGCAACTGGTAAAAGTGTGAAGGTTAAGTTGTAATAGCATGAATAGTGTGAATTATATTTATTTTTGTGTAGTGGTATTGACCGCTCTACTAACCAAGATGCCATATATAATTGTGTTCCACAAATATTCATGACCGGTTATTCGGGAAAGGATTAAAATGTAAGTACACACTCGATTAGGCCCTATAAGGCAGGAAAGGACTATAAATCTTTGTACTACACACACTTTCATGACATCAAATGTTAAAATTGTGTTATCCTATATACTTGACATGTACGGGTAGTTGACTATAATAGTGCATAGCAACATTTTGCTCCTGCTGTTACCAGCTATTTATTTATACATATACAAATATATAGATGTCTTTTGCAAAAATGTTAACACTGTATAATACTTCCCTTATACGGTGTATAATACTTCCCTCATACAGTGTATAATACTTCCCTTATACAGTGTATAATACTTCCCTTATACGGTGTATAATACTTCCCTTATATGATGTATAAAACTTCCCTTATATGGTGTATAATACTTCCCTTATACAGTGTATAATACTTCCCTTATACGGAGTATAATACTTCCCTCATACAGTGTATAATACTATCCTCATACGGTGTATAATACTTCCCTTATATGGTGTATAATACTTCCCTCGTACAGTGTATAATACTATCCTCATACGGTGTATAATACTTCCCTCATACAGTGTATAATACTTCCCTTATACTGTGTATAATACTTCCCTTATACGGTGTATACTACTTCCCTCATACGGTGTATAATACTATCCTCATACGGTGTATAATACTTCTCTTATACGATGTATAATACTTCCCTCATACGGTGTATAATACTTCCCTCATACGGTGTATAATACTTCCCTCATACGGTGTATAATACTTCCCTTATACAGTGTTCAATACTTCCCTCATACAGTGTATAATACTTCCCTTATACAGTGTATAATACTTCCCTCATACGGTGTATACTACTTTCCTCATACAGTGTATTATACTTCCCTTACTTCCCTTATACGGTGTATAATACTTCCCTTATACGGTGTATAATACTTCCTTCATACAGTGTATAATACTTCCCTCATACAGTGTATAATACTTCCCTCATACGGTGTATAATACTTCCCTCATACGGTGTATAATACTTCCCTTATACGGTGTATAATACTTCCCTTATACGGTGTATAATACTTCCCTCATACGGTGTATAATACTATCCTCATACGGTGTATAATACTTCCCTTATACGGTGTATAATACTTCCCTCATACGGTGTATAATACTTCCCTTATACGGTGTATAATACTTCCCTCATACGGTGTATAATACTATCCTCATACAGTGTATAATACTTCCCTTATACGGTGTATAATACTTCCCTTATACGGTGTATAATACTTCCCTCATACGGTGTATAATACTTCCCTCATACGTTGTATAATACTTCCCTCATACAGTGTATAATACTATCCTCATACGGTGTATAATATGATACGGTGTATAATACTTCCCTCATACGGTGTATAATACTATCCTCATACGGTGTATAATACTTACCTTATACGGTGTATAATACTATCCTCATACGGTGTATAATACTTCCCTCATACAGTGTATAATACTTCCCTTATACGGTGTATAATACTTCCCTGATACGGTGTATAATACTTCCCTCATACGGTGTATAATACTTCCCTCATACAATGTATAATACTTCCCTCATACAGTGTATAGTACTTCCCTCATACAGTGTATAATACTATCCTCATACAGTGTATAATACTTCCCTCATACAGTGTATAGTATATACTTCCCTCATACAGTGTATAATACTTCCCTCATACGGTGTATAATACTATCCTCATACGGTGTATAATACTTACCTTATACGGTGTATAATACTATCCTCATACGGTGTTTAATACTTCCCTCATACAGTGTATAATACTTCCCTTATACGGTGTATAATACTTCCCTTATACGATGTATAATACTTCCCTCATACGGTGTATAATACTTCCCTCATACGGTGTATAATACTTCCCTCATACGGTGTATAATACTTCCCTATACAGTGTATAATACTTCCCTCATACGGTGTATAATACTTCCCTTATACGGTGTATAATACTTTCCTCATACGGTGTATAATACTTCCCTCATACAGTGTATAATACTTCCCTTATAAAGTGTATAATACTTCCCTTATACGGTGTATAATACTTCCCTCATACGGTGTATAATACTTCCCTTATACGGTGTATAATACTTCCCTCATACGGTGTATAATACTTCCCTCATACGGTGTATAATACTTCCCTTATACGGTGTATAATACTTTCCTCATACGGTGTATAATACTTCCCTCATACGGTGTATAATACTTCCCTTATAAAGTGTATAATACTTCCCTTATACGGTGTATAATACTTTCTCATACGGTGTATAATACTTCCCTTATACGGTGCATAATACTTCCCTCATACGGTGTATAATACTTCCCTCATACGGTGTATAATACTTCCCTCATACAGTGTATAATACTTCCCTCATACAGTGTATAGTACTTCCCTCATACAGTGTATAATACTATCCTCATACGGTGTATAATACTTCCCTCATACAGTGTATAGTATATACTTCCCTCATACAGTGTATAATACTATCCTCATACGGTGTATAATACTTCCCTCATACAGTGTATAATACTTTCTCATACGGTGTATAATACTTCCCTCATACGGTGTATAATACTATCCTCATATGGTGTATAATACTTCCCTCATACGGTGTATAATACTTCCCTCATACGGTGTACAATACTTCCCTCATACAGTGTATAATACTTCCCTTATACGGTGTACAATACTTCCCTCATACGATGTATAATACTTCCCTCATACAGTGTAAAATACTTCCCTCATATGGTGTATAATACTTCCCTCATACGGTGTATAATACTTCCCTCATACAGTGTATAATACTTCCCTCATACGGTGTATAATACTTCCCTTATACAGTGTATAATACTATCCTCATACGATGTATAATACTTCCCTCATACGGTGTATAATACATTCCTCATACAGTGTATAATACTTCCCTCATACGGTGTATAATACTATCCTCATACAGTGTATAATACTTCCCTCGTACAGTGTATAATACTTCCCTTATACGGTTCATAATACTTCCCTCATACGGTGTATAATACTATCCTCATACATTGTATAATACTTCCCTCATACAGTGTATAATACTTCCCTTATACGGTTTATGTATAATACTTCCCTTATACAGTGTATAATACTATCCTCATACGATGTATAATACTTCCCTCATACGGTGTATAATACATTCCTCATACAGTGTATAATACTTCCCTCATACGGTGTATAATACTATCCTCATACAGTGTATAATACTTCCCTCGTACAGTGTATAATACTTCCCTTATACGGTTCATAATACTTCCCTCATACGGTGTATAATACTATCCTCATACATTGTATAATACTTCCCTCATACAGTGTATAATACTTCCCTTATACGGTTTATAATACTTCCCTTATACAGTGTAAAATACTTCCCTCATACGGTGTATAATACTATCCTCATACGGTGTATAATACTTCCTTCATACAGTGTATAATACTTCCCTCATACGGTGTATAATACTTCCCTTATACGTTTCATTTACTTGTGTTATACATTTTATATACATATGTTATTACCTAATTATAGATATACCGTATTATTACCTAACCCTCTATATAAATGGATATTAATCATATCTGACTGTTTCCCGCTATTGACGTGACAGTGAACTGTTTCATGTGCGATCTGAATGCACAAAGACATGAGTGATATGAATGCGCAAAGACATGAGCGATCTGAATGCGCAAAGACATGAGCGATCTGAATGCGCAAAGACATGAGCGATCTGAATGTGCAAAGACATGAGCGATCTGAATGTGCAAAGACATGAGCGATCTAAATGTGCAAAGACATGAGCGATCTGAATGCACAAAGACATGAGCGATCTGAATGCACAAAGACATGAGCGATCTGAATGTGCAAAGACATGAGCGATCTGAATGTGCGAAGAATTATCCCCTCTGAATAACACAGTTAACATCGACTGAATGATTTTAGTATAATCTAACCCAGCAGTTAAATAATCTCTGACATTTTAAATACGTTAATGTATTATAAGTGAAATGTTTAAGCTTTATTTGGCGGATGACATTGACGTCATCAACACTTTATTGACGTCATGAATCAACAGTAAAAAAAAATGTGTTCAGTTATTATTAATATTTACAGGCCAGTAGCCAGCCCTAAAATTTAACCCAAGACAAATCCTTTTGGAGGTCCGGTGGCATGCACATTGCGCCCCAACTCCCACCTGCTTTGTTTTCTACATGAGATTTCCTGTGCGTTGTTTTTTTCAGTGGTTTATTATTTTTCGATACTCAAGTTTTTTTATTTGTAAAGTATGTACATACACAAAATTGTACCGAGGTAACTGCCTCGGTGTGCCTCAGCGTAGCCACAGGCCTGATTTAGCGATTATGAAATATAATTGAATCATTAAACTTTTATTTTTTTGTTTTCCTATAGCTTACTCAAATGAATCGCGATTTGCAGTAACTGATTATATAGAGAATTAGGTAATAAAACAGTTATTTCATGGGTGTTTTGGACACAGTCAAAACTATTGTTCCTCGGTATCAAGGATGAGCTGGGGTACAGTTTCCCAGGTAGTCCCCGATACCTTGGGACAGTAGTTTTGACTGTTCCCAAAACACTCATGAAATAACTGTATATTAAGAGGGTCATTCAATAAGTTCTGTCACAAACGCGTTTTAACAATTATGTGCTCGTTGTGAGTGTTGATGTTTGGTATCAAATGAAAGAGAGTTTCAATACCATTCCATTGATGGTAAAATGAATGCTGTATCTTTTGTGTGACGAAAGTTATGGAACATTTAATACACATCACTTATACATACTGAGGCATTTTCATCCTGAGTTTTTTCAGGTATGTTAATTGTTACTTTTTTAAATGCCTGTTTCTCTTTAAGTACTTGTTGAAGACCTTTGAAATTTCTCATACATTACCAGTTATATCTGTGCATTACAAGATTCAGAATTTAAGCATGGTAGATGAAAAGGCATTGTCTTAGAAATTAACATTTTAAGCTAATGTGTAAAATTAATTTAATGATAAATGGACATTAAATGGAAGGGCAGTCTTCTGAAATAGCGTTTTTGGATGATCAATATCTTCACTAAACATTGTACAAAATTCTACAATAATGTGTTGAATATGAAATTTAAACACTGAAGGACTAGGATTTGTAAAAAAATATGAAAACATATTAATACTCTGAGAATAAATACGACATTTAAAAGATATTATAACATTTCCGTAAACAAAATGAAGAAAATCAGTGTTATTTCTGCTAAAATTAAGGGATATGCATTCACTCATATCTGGTTTGCAGCAAGACCTTTCCGAATTCTCGACAATCATTTTCATGGATTATGGGCAATAACAACAGATGGCGTACAAGAAAATTTAAAAGCATAGAATTATTAAATAATTTTTACAACGTTTTGTAACAAGGACAATTTCAGAGATGCCAGTATCGAAATGGTGTGGTAGGGGGAGGTAATTCAGGGGTATAAATAACCGGAATTTTTTCTTTTTTTTTTTGTTGTGGAATTTAGGAGAGCGAACCCAGTAGTACTATAAATACACTACTTAATCTCAGTGTAATATCCAGTTCAAAGGATATATGCCTAGTAACAGAACTTTTTGAAGCACCCTTGTATATGTACCATGACATAATACTTTGATGTTTGTAGTACTTCTGCCATATTGTCATTTACGGGATTCCTCTTGCTTATATCACCGCGTGGTTGCCGGGATATTCCCGCGTGGTTGCCGGGATAGAATACAACCGCTGTATTCTCACAAACACACTGTCACCTGCAGAGGGATAGGATCTCCCCATTCATATTCCTTTTGTCATTATTTATCATGCTCATTCAAGGTCTTTGTCATGACACCGCATATCCAAACGTGGAAACATGCCTCCATCGTAAATTGAGTGCCTACTTGAGAATTTGCAGCAAAACTCTGCAGTTCTGCAGGTTCAGTCCTGTTAAGTGCCATATAACCTTTCATGTGTTGGTGTGCCTTAAAACCCAATTCAATTTATAGTACTTCTGCCATATTATCATTTATGGTATTCTCTCGTTTATGTGCCCTTTGTGGTGTGTTCTTGGTTACTATAAGAAATGTTTATTTAGCGTAGTAAAAATTTAGCGCATTGGACGATTTTTGACGATTCGGGGCTTATTAGCGCAATGATGAAGTAGTTCTCGGCCATAACCTCATTACTCAATGTAAAGTAAAACCTCAGTGTGTTCCGGGAATGTAATGAGCTTTAAATTAACTGGTTTCATTGGTCCAATTTTTCAGCAAACGGACTTTAATGTAAATTTAATCGTTCAAAATCTGGACCACATACATCAATCCGAGCACCCTTTATCGCATGCTTGCACAACCAGAAATCCTCTACACGTATTAAATCAATCCTTGGTATTGCCAAAGAATGCAGGCGGTATGATTCCCGGGCGTGAGTTATATAGGACCATTATACATAGTACAAGTATTGTTTTATTTCGATGTAGCATGGCCGAATAGTTAATGACATCACATTGTAAACCTTTGCCTCTCACCGCTGCGGGTTCAAATCCCGCTGGGATCTCGACTTGTAAGTGAGGAAGTGTCGATTCTTACGGATGGCGGGAGGTGTACAGTACTGGTTCTACACAGGAAAAGTGGGGCGGGCCAAATGCGACCCAAGGGTCACCATTTAAACAAACCTGGTACAAAACCATAAGCCTGTAGCAAATGCAAAACATTAAACCTCTTGCTCTTGTAATTTTAGAGAAGAAGATTTTTTAAGTTTTCCCAATATATGTCTATGTAAAATATGCAAAATGTTTATATACAAACTTTAGAAAAATTAAACAAAAGAAACCGCAACAAAGCAGGAAACGATAAAAATAATGAATAAAAAAGAAATTCTAGCGGGATTTGAACCCATGGCCTGATTTTCCCAGAGTACAAGTAATTTATGGTGGCCATCATGGATGTCGTGTTTACCTAATTTTAACAGATTTGAAAAACATTCACCTAAGGAATCATCCATGTGTTGTTTGGTCAAAATGGACCATGCTGTTTCTGATCAGAAGATTATTTTTTAAAATGTCCCTATGTAAGTCTTTGTAAAACATGTGACCTCTGGGGCGGGGCCAAATGTGACCCCAGGATCTTTTCATTTAAACAGGCTTGGTAGAGGACCATAAGCGTAAGGTAAATATAAAATATTAAACCTCTGGCTCTTGTACACAGAAAAGAAGATTTCCCTATATATGCATACGTAAAATATGTCAAATCTTTATATACAAACTTTAGAAAATGAAACAAAAGAAACAACATATCCAAACAGGAAACGATAATAAAAATAAAGAATAAAAAAAATAAAAATCCAGTGGGATTTGAACACATGGCCTTAGCTTCCCTGCAGGGTACAATTAATTTAAAGATTTTTCTATGGCTGCAATCTTGGATGTCATGTTTACCTGATTTTAACAAATTTGAAAAACATTCACCTAAGGTGATCCCTATGTAACTCTGTAAATATGTGACCGCTTGGGTGAGGCCAAATATGACCACAGGATCACCATTTCAATAGGCTTGGTAGAGGACCATAAGCTGATAGCAAATGCAAAATATATCTGGCTCTTGCATTTTCAGAGAAGAATTTTTAAGTTTCTCTCTATACATGTACATGTCAATGTAAAACATGTGACCCCAGGGTCACCATTGAACAAACTTGGTAAAGGACCATAAGCTTATAGTAAATGCAAAATATTAAACCTCTGCAGGAGCATAGCTTCCTATAGGCCGTGTAGGCCGCGGCCTACACTTTTTTCTGAGAAATCGAAAAAATGAAAATGCCAAAAATGCACTTTAAATGTTTTCAGCTTCTTTTTAGTTATAAGCTATATAATTTACGGTAAAAAGTAAGGATATTGATGCTCTTATAGACATATTCAACGGTACGAAATAATATACGCCAAAACACACCTCCGACAGTCTAGCTGGAGAAAAAAAATCCCACCGAGAACTCGGCCTACACATCATATTCAGCCAAGCTACGCCCCTGCTCTGGCTCTTTTAGTTTCAGAGAAGAAGATTTATTTTTTCTTATATAAGTCAATGTAAAACTGTGACCCGGGGGTGGGGCCAAATTTGAACCCATTTGAACAAACTTAGTAGAGGACCATAAGCTGATGCTACATGTAGTACATGAGAGCTCTGTGCCTTGTGGTTTTAGAGAAAAATATCTGAATACAAACTTTGGACTCTGGGACATGGCCAATTTTGACCCCGGAGACTTCATTTGAACAAACTTGATAGTCTAGGCATAATCAATCATTTTTAAAAAGAAAATGGCGAAATCTGTCCAGCAGTTCTTGAGAAGAAGATCTGTTTAGGTTTCGACCATATATGGTAATGGTGGCCATCTTGGATGTTGCGATGACCTAATTTCAATAAATCTATATCCACATAAAAAAATATGTGTGGTTCAGGTAACCCGACCGACCCTAAAACTTTTTATGCAAAAAAAAACAAACAAAACAAAAAACATTTTGTTGATAATGCAAATAAATCGAACTCACGGTATAGTAATTTAACATATAGAGTTTAATAACAGTGTTTTTGAAATATCTCTCGAGGTAGATAAATGGCCCGATATAAGAACGAGTGCGGAGTGTAAGAATAATTCATTATTGAGAAAAAATAAATAAAAAAATAAAAATCGTACCTACCTACCCTATTTTTTTGCCAGTGTTATACCTGAACCACACATATTATTTTGTTTGGCCTAAGCATTCATCCATGTGAAGTTAGGTCAAAAGTGGCCAAGCGCCTTAACCTCAGGTTATCTAAAAATCGACCACTCGGCTAGTTCACCTGTTCTCTCATATTAAATCGCTCAACGCATATACCACTGAATTTTTTTTCATTCATTTTATTCTTTTCTTTATCAGTTTTTCATTCTTCATCTTTATTCAGATCTGTTTTCTATATCAACATAAATAACTGTTAACAATTGTTTATACCAATTAATTAATTAAATCATTATTTATGATATCAATTGCTTCTATGTGTATCGAGTTGGCTGATTTAATCATTGAGATGGCCGCAGCCCATCAAGGTGTTTAAATCAACCAATGAGATGAGACCATACTCTGTTTTGTAGCATGTTCATTACACCAGTCTGCCATACTCTAACTTCTGATAACTGGAAGTTAAGTACACAAGTCATTCTGACGAGTGTTATTTTCAATTATCTGATTAGATGATTTACAACTGTGCACATACAAAGGAAATGTCATCGACCCTGCTACAAGTCTATTTTATTTTGTTAATTAACAAATTAGTAAGCAAAATCTCCTCTTTAATTTACCTTTCGACATTTACAGATCAATATAAAAAAAATGTTTGTGACGCCCCATAATCTGCCGCGAAGGCATATTCGACACTTACGTGTGGTCCAATACGTCCGCAGACACATTGGCATGTTGCGGACACCTCTGTTAGCTTTAAATATATTATTGTTGTAATATAATCAACAATTAGTTAGAAGGCAAATTTTATACAATTTGATTTGAATAATTCAAATATTAATTAACAATGTTTGCAAAAATGCAAGTTATCTACGAGGGTCATTCAATAAGTTCTGTCACTAACGCGTTTTAACAATTATGTGTTCGTTGTGAGTGTTGATGTGTGATATCAAATGAAAGAGAGTTTCAATACCATTCCATTGATGATAAAATAAATGCTGTATCTTTTGTGTGACGAAAGTTATGGAACATTTAATATACATCACTAATACATACCGAGGCATTTTCGTCCTGAGCTTTTTTCAGGTATTTTAGCTGTTACTTTTTTAAATGCCTGTTTCTCTTTAAGTACTTGTCGAAGACCTTTAAAATTTCTCATACATTACCAGTTAAAAGGCATTGTCTTAGAAATTAACATTTTAAGCTAAATGGTAAAATTGATTTAATAATAAATGGACATTAAATGGAAGGGCAATCTTCTGAAATAGCGTTTTTGGATGATCAATATTTTCACTAAACATTGTGCAAAATTCTACAATAATGTGTTGAATATGAAATTTAAACACTGAAGGACTAGGATTTGTAGAAAAATATGAAAACATATTAATACTATGAGAATAATTACGACATTTAAAAGATATTATAACATTTCCGTAAACAAAATGAAGAAAATCAGTGTTATTTCCGCTAAAATTAAGGGATATGCATTCACTCATATCTGCTTTACAGGAAGACCTTTCCGAATTCTCGACAATCATTTTCAGGGATTATAGGCGAATAACAGCAGATGGCGTACAAGAAAATTTAAAAGCATAGAATTATTCAAATAATTTTTACAACGTTTTGTAACGAGGACATTTTCAGAGATGCCAGTATCCAAAAGGTGTGGTAGGGGGAGGTAATTCAGGGGTATAAATAACCGGATTTTTTTTCATATTTGTTGTGGAATTTAAGAGAGCGAACCCAGTAGTACTATAAATACACTACTTTATCTCAGTGTAATATCCAGTTCAAAGGATATATGCCTAGTGACAGAACTTTTTGAAGCACCCTCGTAGAAGAACTACTGGGATGCTTTCAGGCTTTAAAAAATCAAGATTACCTTGTGTCTCTTGGGTGCATAGAATTACCGGAATCCACCTATTTACCGGAATCCACTTGAATTACCGGAATCCACTTTTTAAAATTGATATATTTTAAAATATTGATAGAATACATTAGTTATAGTATTAGAAGACTAAAGATAATGTACTAATAATGATATATACTTTATAAAATATGTTGTTTTTTATATATTTATTTGTTTTTTTTCGCATTTTATGAATTTTGCTAAAAAATAAATTGCTAATAAAATTTCATTTACTATTTTTGATCTAAATTACCCCCGAAATCCACTATTTATGATCTAAATTGACGTAAATGTATAGTTAATTAAGTAATATATTAATGGGTATATTAATGAATATGTGTTTTTGTGACTTTAATTATCGAAAAATACCGGAATACGACTTTTAAATTACCGGAATCCACTATTTTTGATCTAAATTGGCGTACACCAGATAATTCGAAGCAGATCGAGTCATCTGCTTCGAGAATGCCATCAGCGCCAAATATTTTGTTCAGTAGCATATCCCTGGTTTTAAGGTCAACCGCGTCATCTGTTAGTTTTTGTTTAGCGTTTTGACGTAAATGTCTCGTACATAAAACATGGGTTGCTTCAGGGAAAGCTGTCACAACTGCCTTTACTAAAGCGCTTTCGTCGTCGCTACCAATAACAAGTTTGTTCATTGGTGTATCTATTAATTTCATTTTCAAATGATAAAAAAAGTGGCAGTATGACTCGAAGTCGCTATTGTCATGTTAGTATATAGGTCCAATAAATATGGGAGCCTTATGTGTTCTCTGTCGGGTCACTGTCAACTGTTTGTAACAAGTAACAGTTACGTGCATATCGCACAGGTTAAACGTCTTGTCCACACCCAATATTGTTTGACCAGTACAACACAGTTTTTTTAAGTCTGTTATTTGTTCGTCTGTGTACATTATTACGCACGGCGTTTTTGCATTATTTCTTATAATTGACCTGACAAATGTGTGATTTTCAGTAACCATATTTTCTAATATAACCATTTGGTCGGCAACATTTTTTGTTGGTCCGGTCACTTGTCTGTCTTTCAGTTTGTCATTTTTCTTTTTGTCACGTATTTGCTGTAGTCCCGTAGGTCTAGTCAATTCGGCTGTATTGCCGAGCGAGGAAATGTGAGAAATACAACTGTCGCACATTTCAACCAAGTGCGACGCAGTGTTAACAAGAGGCTGCGAGTAATGTTGCAGGAAGACTTCATCAATGTCATGAAGAAACTGAAGTTCCCTCGCCATTATGACGCAGACATGGTTCATCCTGGAGCCAAAAAAGGTGGCATGAGAATATTGACATCTGTCATTCATAGATGTTTATTATCTACCAAGATATAAATGCTTTATGCATTATAAAGGCCCTTTTAAGGGCCAAACAATATTGTTCGAAAGAACATCTCAAAATTGTCAATAACCAAGGCCCTTTTAACAATATCAATAAAATTATACTGTATCTATTATTATGACACATGTAAAAAACTAATGCAAACAACATCATCATCCGTAAATGAAATTTTATTAGCAATTTATTTTTTAGCAAAATTCATAAAATACGAAAAAAAACTAATAAATATATAAAAAACAACATATTTTATAAAGTATATATCATTATTAGTACATTATCTTTAGTCTTCTAATACTATAACTAATGTATTCTATCAATATTTTAAAATATATCAATTATAAAAAGTGGATTCCGGTAATTCAAGTGGATTCCGGTAGGATTCCGGTAAATAGGTGGATTCCGGTAATTCTATGCACCGGTGTCTCTTTAGCATATGAACTAGAATAAAGTATATTACTGGAGCCTCAAATCAATATTATGAAAATTAAATTAAAAAGTTCACCAAAACTAATAAATGTTTGAATGTGGTTTAAATGATATTTGAATGGCTTTTTAAGTTTTATCATGCCCACATTTAAGTCTAACCAGATATAATAAAATTATAAATTGCTGGCAGTCAAAACAGTGCAGGAGAAGTCATTAACTAAGTATTACATGAACCACTTTTTTTTTTAGAGAACCATATAATCTTTAATCCAATCAATCCACAAAGGAAGTGTGACACCATATGGCTGTTTAGTGGGGGTCATTAAATAATTAACACCCCAGCAATCACACAATTGACACCATCAAACAGGATGTATCACAGTATCATATCCTGTCTGATCAAACTGTGTGTGTATAAGTGTTTATTTATCCTCGCTGTATTGCACTAAGCATTTTAGCGAGCAGACCTAGGTTTAAAGTCTCATCCGAAGGACTGGTAAGGTAGGAAATACTTTATATTTCGATAATTAACCCAAATTCGGTCCTGGCTGGGATTGAACGCGCGATCCCTGGGTTACTAAGCCGCAATGCTAACCATTACACCACGGCGCTACCTGATATGATCAAACTGTGTAACAAACATACAGAGAGTATTTCTTATAGGTCTATTAATTACACTAAAACAAGTAAAATGCATAAAATTTTATTAAAGTTATGTCTCTAATCACAAAGAATTTTTCAATATTTTCAGGTATATGTATGAACTGAGTGAATAAAATAATTGTATTTGCATTTGAAAATGTGAAGATAGTATTTATAATCATTATTTAAATTCAGAAATTTACTGTTTGTTGAACATATCAAAATTATGTAATTATGTCATCTTTAATACCGGTACTTTCCTCATACTTATATTAAACTTAATCAAGCATTACAATTAGCACATCCATTCATTTTATTATTCCAGTATTATTCTGAAGTTAAAATCATCTTGTAATTAAATAAAATGTAATAAAATATAGTGTTTTCAAATTTTCTTTAGTTATAATTTTACTATTGCATGTGTTTAATATAATCAACAATTCTGTGAATTTATATTCCCCGTCAAAGTATGTTAAAGAGACATGGAAATCTTGAAGAATTTATCAATTATAATTAGCATCTCAATTTATTATTCAAGTATCGTTTTTAACTTTAAACCTGCTTCATATATAAATTAAATAAAAATATAAAAAAAATTGGAGTTTGAAAATCTCACACTATAATCAACATTTAGTAATTTATATTTGCAAACAGAATTTGTTTTCAAATGTTCTAATAATTATTTGAAATATGGATGTAGAAAAATTTAATTTAATTGAATTGGGATTTTATAGTCACACCAACAGCTAAGGTCATATGTCGACTTTCCAGCTTCCATTGGTGGAGGAAGACTCCAGATGCCCCAGATGACCAGGCGGTTGGTTACCTGGGTAGAACCACCGCCATTCCGCAAGCCATGAGAGCTGGCAGGGCCGTCACTCTTTTTTGGGGGACTGCGACCCACACGCTTGGGTGGGGGAATTTTAGCGCGATTTTACAGGAAAGGGGGAATATTTTGTGGCATAATTTGATTATTATCATTGTTTTAAATAGCCTACATGTTTTATTTATATTAAATACAGTTTAGTGTTATGTTTAAATCTACAGAGTCCCTATATCAATAGATTTCTTCTTTGTAGGCGTGTCTTTATTTGTAACTTCATGTTCACCAGCTCATGTCGAAATCGGGTATTTAAGCGAGCAAATATAGCGAAGGAAATCATTTACCGTATATACATCGACAGTGCACATCGTACCTATACACAGGTAACAGTAATTTTTACAAAAAAAAAAAAGCTTCTTTCGGGGCTCGAACACATGACCTTCTGATTTCAAGTCCTCTGCTCTATCCACTGAACTACTAACTACCATATATTATGAGGCAAAATAACTTAACATATTTGAACGCAACTAATGATGGATCAATAAATATGCAGTCCATATTGTCGCACGTGTAAATTAACATTGCCTGGTGTAATACTGTATCTTATCAATATGAAACTAATACTTCGCCTCAAATCAACCATATCTCGACTTGTTATTTAGCGCTTGATGAGTTTGTGTGCGCGCTCTTGTTATTACATAATGCCTATTTAGTGTTAAAAATGCTACAAAATACCAATAAATAGCAGTGGTCTAGAGGTTCAGCGTACATCTTTCAAATCTTACAAGTGCAAGGCTGTGGTTCAAATCCCGTTCCAGGCAACTATTTTTTTATCACATATATTCTGGCGCCGTATATTTATCGATGTTACCTGTACGGAGGCTAAATAAAAATGTGAAATTTTACGTATCAATTTCTCCTTATATACCGACTTTTGGGGTGTTCGTCGATTTGAAACTACTTCACACGTGACTCATTCATATTCATGAGTTATTACCAGTTAAAATAGGGAATGTACAGCTTTAAGTAATAAAAAACAGACTACCTTGTATAACAGTTTAAGTAATAAAAAACCAGGGGCATAGCTAGCCCTCTATTCATGTGGATTCATAATTGTGCTAGAGGGGTCCGGGGGCATGCCCCCCCGAAATTTTTTGAAAACAATGGTGCAATCTGGTGCATTCTGGGCGTTCTGAGGTGCTTTTGTCAGAATCATGTGGATTCAGCCGCGTACTCTCGTATAGGCAACTATAACAGTTTAAGACTTTTTTATTTTCTGCAACACTGCTGTTAGATTTGGAAAAAAAAGAACGTACAACAATAAATTCACCGTAAATGAAAGTGATTAAGTAAGAAACGGGACACAGCCTACAAATTTCATACTCAATATTTTACGTACCAGAAGTTTTGTTTTTAATTTTTTTTTCGAGTGGGAAGTTTGGTCAAAATTAGCCAAGCGGTTTCTGAGGAGAAGTTGTTTGAAGAAAAGTTAACGACGACGGACGACGATGGACGACAACGGACGAAGAGTGATCCCAATATATCACTTCGGCTCAGGTGATCTAATAAAAAGGTCAATCGAGTTTGCCATTTGCTGAGATGACAAGTGCATACAATTGTTTAAAAATCTTGATTTTTTTAAAAACCCACAGCGTCCCGTTAGTTTTTCTCTTAACTTGCATTTGTTCAATCATTAATATTAATTGTTAGAATTATAAAGTTCAAAGCAAATTGTTTTTACATTTTACTAACTCATTATAATATTGCACCAATAATATATTTGAAAATTCGGTAAAATAGTGAAGAAAATTGAAATCACAGTTTTTTTTTTAATTATATGCAAGCAGTTTTAAAGTCAAAATGACGCAGGATAACTAAATCGAGGAGCACATTTTAATATTTGAATAAAACTCGAGATTGCCATGTGTCCCTTTAAATATCGGATAAAAAAAACTCAGGAGTATCCACGAGAAATTTGAGTAAAATTGGCCAAGTGGTTTCTGAGAAAGAGCTGCTTACGGACACCAATGCCCAAGCCGCTAGACGAAATTTGCCTATAAAGTTTCATGAGAGTGGTAGTTATTGTTTCGGAGTTATCGTCCAGAATGCATATTTCCATATTAGGTCATGGCGACCTGGACCTTTGACCCCCCAAAAAATTAGGGTTCCTCCTCTTACTAAGGGCAATGTACAGTTCATGATTGTGGGTGTTATAGTTTCAGAGTTACTGTCTGGAATGAGCAATTGTTTACAGACAGGCAGACATATAAAAAGTAGCCAATAATCAAATCAGTAATATTTTATGTTTTAGTAAGACAAAGGTTGGACCTAAACCCCATTATTTTTACAAGGCTCTAGCTGTTAGTAAAATATCAGTAAAGAGAATATTGCTGGACAGACATAATGAGACATCATGCAATGCATAATAACAAGCTAATGCATTATATACTTGCTCATTAGTCCATAATCTGAACCACACCGTAATTGAATGTTGTTTAACGGCTCATCAGCACAGTATAGGTTATTTAGAGCCGCCCCAGAGAGAGGGGAAGGATACATAGGAATCCGGGAACCTGCCCTACTCTTATTATCGAATAGTTTCCTATGGTTCTTTAACGTGCTCGAATGATAGATCGATACATGGGACCGCCCGGTTTACGTCCCCATCCGAAGGACGAGGCTAAGGGAAAGTGTCTTGCCCAAGAACACACCGACAGAACTCAGTGGCACCACGGAGGATTGAACCCGGGGCCTCCGGTTACCACACCGTAAGTAAAACAAGTTGAATTTGGGGTCAAAATGTTCTAGTTTTGAAACCAAATAGAAAGGAGTGCTAGTTATTTGTGAGCATCAAATTACCAGTACATGCCATCTTCAAAAATCCATATGTATATCATGGCCATTCATCACAGCCTGGAAAAGATGTTAATGCTCGAGTCTGGGCACCGACACTGTGACAATTTGTATTAGCAAACTGCACGCATGGGTATACTAAAAATAGCATTAAAAAAAATGCAATTTAAAGCCAAACTAATTTGTCATAGTCGTTAATAGTATTGTTGTAAAACACAAATATACATTATGTTATTTCTGGATGCAAGCCATTGTGGGTTAAAATTCAATTACTAAATTTTTATTATTAAACAAGAGGTCAATGATTTTCAAGCAATACTGATAGGTTTTGATAGCTAGATCAGCATTACTGTGAAGTTTCATAAAAATCTGTCGAGTAGTTTCAGAGTAGTAACAAAGATGGCCACTAGCGGCCATGTTGGCCACTAGCGGCCATGTTTAATGTCGGTCGAATCAAAATAATCTTCGACAAGAATTAACATCATGTCATGCTGATCATTTTAGAAAAAGTCCCATATCAATATCACTTACAGTTTTCAAGAAGTAGTCGCTACAAACGTTTTTTTAAAAATCTATTTTTAGCCATGGTGGCCATCTTGCAAATTTTGCTAGGATCAACTAGACATCAAGAGCATTATTCCTGTAAAGTTTCATGACAATCCGTCAAGTAGTTTCAGAGGAGTACAAGTCACTACAAATTGTTACTATACAAACTCTATGTAAACAAAGATGGCCACTTGCCGCCATGTTTAATGTCGAATCAAAATAATTTTCGACAAGGATCAACATCATGTCAAGCTGATCAGTTTAGAAAAAGTCCCATATCAATATCACTTATAGTTTTCAAGAAGTAGTCGCTAAAACCTTGTTTTTAAACAAATCTATTTTTAGCCAAGGCGGCCGTGTTGAATTTCCTGCCAACCTTAATTTTGCTGGAATCAATTAGACATCAAGAGCAACATTCCTGTGAAGTTTCATGAAAATCCGTCAAGTAGTTTCAGAGGAGTAGTCGCTACAAATTTCTACTATATAACTCTTATGTAAACAAACAAAGATGGCCACTGGTGGCCATGTTTAATGTCAAATCCAAATAAATTTTGACAAGGATCAACATCATGTCATGCTGATCATTTTAGAAAAAGTCCCATATCAATATTATTTACAGTTTTCAAGAAGAAGTCTCTATAAACTTGTTTTTAAAAATCTATTTTTAGACGTGGCATCCCTCTTGAAATTCCGGCCGACCTGAAATTTTGGTAAGATCAACTAGACATCAAGAGCAACATTCCTGTGAATTTCCATATCAATATTATTTATAGTTTTTAAGAAATAGTCGCTACAAAAAAACAGACGGATGACTCGGACGCCGCACCATGGCATAAGCTCTGCTGATCTTTGATCAGTAGAGCTATTAACATATAAAGATGCAGTTTTATTCAATATATTTATTATAGTCTGTCTATTTGTAGATCAGTTAAAAATTACTGGTTCTGCTTAGTTTTTAGTCTATTTTGTACTGAAAATTACCTCTCACAATGGACCATGTCACACAGATACATACAGAAATGAAAAGTGTTATTCTTTGAATACCCGTCAGCCTGCAACCAAATTACTTTCTTGCAAAGTGTTTTAAGGTTTTGCATTCTTATTTGAACCCTTAAGCATAGCTATAAATCTTGTCCTTGCTGCTATAGTTTAATATGACCAAAAGTGCAAGTGACTGTCCGTCGGAAAAATGTGCTATGTAAATAGATCCCTAAAGCTCATAAACATTGATTGCACATGTATGTGTGATTTTAGGGATCAGCTACTACTAGCCAACCTATACCTGGGTGTAATTTTTGGGTTTCAGACACTTCCCGCGATTGGAAATAATGTCCATTAAAATGGTACGAACAATTAGCGGGTCTCTCTTTTTTTAATTGTTCTCATCGCTTGCAGTGCACTCCAAAAAACATCCGCAAATTTACTATTGTTTTGCATAACAAATTGGCGGTAAATGCTCAGTGAACCCCTACCAAAATTACAGGGAAAAAATGAGAAACAGAACCAAAGATAGAAACTGTAAATAACTGGTGACGTGGTTTCATACAATCAATAAAGCTGTCTCGTGAAAACAACCAAAGAGAGAAAACTAAATAACTGGTGACGCGGTTTCATACAATCAGTAAAGCTGTCTCGTGAAAAGTAAGCTATGCACCACAAAAACTCTGACTGGCAAAAATAAGCTACCAAGATACGCATCGTTTTCAAAAGAAATAGCATACCTGGAAAAATACGTCCGTATATGGTATGGAGTGAATTAAAATAAAATGAAGACTGAAATATCACGTAATTTACATGGATGCGCAGTCTATCTGGAGCACTGCAGAGCTAGAACCCCCCTTTATAAAGTAGGTAGAGTATGTGGCACAACTCCATACGCAGGTTTCTGAAGACATCAAGCAATGCCTGAATGAACAACTAATTTAAGCCTTATATACCAAACATGCATACATAAAACTCACCAAAGAAAAGAATATCATGCCGATCTAGTCATGTTCCCTCTGACATGTTTAATGTTTTTCTCTCGAAATAGCTTGCTTTCATCTGTAATCTGGTTTCATATTTCCAAGTTTATCAATTTTCTTTGGTGAGTTTATGGTATGGTATTCAGTCAATTAAAATCCGGTTATTGTTATTTAAGCAGGTATTGGGTGATGTCTTCTGAGTTTATATGCAGTGCTCCAGATAAGCTTTCAGCACAATGTATGCATGTTGTTGTTTTTTTCACGTATTTACAAATTACAAACTTATGCGTATTTTTGTAAACAAGTTTTGTAAAAGGTAAACTCTGTAAAAAAGGTTTTCGACCATGGCAGTATTCGAACCCTTACAATGATCGCTGAACCTTGTCATTCGACCATTACCCTTATTATCTCAGTTGGTAATTCACAATAGATCAACAATCAGCAATAATTATCGTTTACAATGAAAGTTTGCGAAAAAATAATAATCTTTTTATTGTTTACTCGAATGTGTCCGTAACTGTTACTTTTTATGGACTTTGCAACATTTTTTACAGACCCTTTGTGTGTTCGCGATATTTTTTTAAAATCAAATCTTGTTTGGAATTTAATGTTTCTGATACCAAATTAACCGGGTAGGGTAGACCTTGGTTACTAAAAAAATATACTTAAATTCTGTCCACTAGTTTTATTTTTATATGACTTTATATACCCTGGTCCAAAACCTTTTTCACCGAGTATATATTCATTAGTCATTACCATAAAAAACATTGCATATTTCATCTCCCCCTTAAAAAAAAGAAGACAGAAGCAATGTTGAATGTATATATATTTAAGGGCATTATTGATTAATTCGTGTCAAATAGCCGACAAAAAGGCCATTTCTATTTTCTTGCAAGCATCTAACGAAACGTAAGTAAAATTCTGCACTTGACTGTCATTCAGTACCTCAAACTTCAATAAGCATCCACCGAGTATGGCCGGGCGCACTCTACTTTTCTAAGCAATTAAGTTTTGTGTACGTGGGTATTTGGTTCTTCATATTTATCGGCGATTATATATATATATATGCGTCTTATCTGGAGCACTGTATGAGCAACCACTCTTCCGGGGAATGTTTACGGACGTGAATCAAGCTGACACAGAAGCAACGAGTATTGGCTGCACATTGTTCTGCTTGCACACAGGACCGACACATCCCCTCCGAAGGCTGGCATACTTTCACACCGAAGGCTGGCATACTTTCACACCGAAGGCTGGCATACTTTCAGAGTACCTTGCTCAAGTAAGATACTACCACACACACTGACATGATACAAAGACCCTGTTAGTAATTGCTTATCTGGAAGGAAAGCATTAAAGTAAAGATATAAACAAACATTAAAAAACAAACCGTCATCCTACCAATAAAATTCACTGGACAGTTGTCATCTACCTAACTAGAACCTAGTATTTATGCCCCCCGAAAGGTTTCGGGGGCATATAGTAATCGCACGGTCCGTCCGTCATTCCGCAGTTCGTGTCCGGACTGTACCTTCAAAACCCCCTGCATGGACTTTTAATTAACTTAGCACAAGTGATCACCATAACAAGACGATGTGTCGCGCGCAAAACCCAGATCCGTACCTCAAAGGTCAAGGTCACACTTTAAGTTCATAGGTCAAAAACAGGTAAGCATTTCGTGTCCGGACTGTAACGTCACAACCCCTGCAGGAATTTTTAATTAACTTGGCACAAGTGATCATCATAACAAGACAATCTGTCTTGCGAAAAACCCAGGTCCGTACCTCAAGGTCAAGGTCACACTTGAAGTTCATAGGTCAAAAACAGGTATGCAATTTCGTGTCCGGACCGTAACGTCACAACCCCTGCAGGGATTTTTAAATAACTTGGCACAAGTGATCACCATAACAAGAAAATGTGTCGCGCGCAAAACCCAGGTCCGTACCTCAAAGGTCAAGGTCACACTTTAAATTCATAGGTCAAAAACAGGTACGCATTTCGTGTCCGGACCGTAACGTCACAACCCCTGCAGGAATTTTTAATTAACTTGGCACAAGTGATCACCATAACAAGACAATCTGTCGTGCGAAAAACCCAGGTCCGTACCTCAAGGTCAAGGTCACACTTGAAGTTCATAGGTCAAAAACAGGTATGCAATTTCGTGTCCGGACCGTAACGTCACAACCCCTGCAGGGATTTTTAAATAACTTGGCACAAGTGATCACCATAACAAGACAATGTGTCGCACGCAAAACCCAGGTCCGTACCTCAAAGGTCAAGGTCACACTTGAAGTTCATAGGTCAAAAACAGGTATCCGGACCGTAATGTCACAACCCCTGCAGTGGTTTTTAAATAACTTGGCACAAGTGATCACTTGGAGGTCAAAATTCAAATTGTGTCCGGTCATTCATGGACGGATTTACAAATAACTTGGCACAAATGCTCACCACAACCAAACAACGTGTCGCGCACAAAATCCAGGTCCGTGGCTCCAAGGTCAAACTTAGAGGTCAAATGTGACTTCGGGGGTATTTCTCACTAACAGTGCTATTTCTTGTTGACTATTATTGCTGCACCGATATCCACAGTCATATTAATAAATTTGTTATTAGGTCTGTGCAATATCAGACTAATACCGCCATGTTTTGTTGTTGCATAGACTGCTTCACTGCACATATTTTGTGTTGATGCCTTATTTGTGTAATGTAGCCTCAAGTATACCCTTACCCTACTAGAATATGCAGGGTTCAAATTTAAAACTTATTTACTTGCTAAATGCAAGTAGATTTTTGCAGATTGCAAGTAGGAAATATTAGTACTTGATAAATTGTTCAAGTAATAAAAGAAAACTACCGTACTAGGTCTCTGTCTACTTTTATTCACTGAACATATTTATCTAACTTGGTTAAATAGGTGGATATAAGTAAGTATAATTATACATTATTAAATTCCTGCATCTAGCTGAATGTGAAATTGTCATTATTTACATGTATAGCAATCCTTCTAAAATGAAACAAGGTTTCAAATTATATTAATGCAAGTACCTTAATTAAAATAGCAAGTAGAAAACCTTTGCACCTGCTTTTTTACAGCAAGTGGCTAAAAATGTAAGTCGGAATATGCCAGGCGCACAGTGTGCAATACTCATTTACTCACGTGAGAATTTTTTTCAAACGAAGGCTCAAAAAATCGAAATACGCAATAAAAAGGTGAGCCTAAAATGCACCAGAAGTCATGTACAGCTTAATTAGTACACAAATATTTATTTGACATACTAAGTGTGTGCAGTTTAATTTTATTCAGTTATTTTGTTCTAGTAATTCTCTAAGTTTAAACGCTTCCGAGTGCTTCGTCAGCTGTTTCAGTTTATGTGTTAATGAGCAAATTCTGCCTTTAAATTTGATCCCTGATATGTGTTTTTATCATTTCTGATAATTTAATTTATCATGTTTCTAGTCATTGAATTAACAATGTTTTTTCTTTGTATGGTGTTTTACGTCCTTTTCAACAAATTAACAATGAACTTGGACTGTAATAAAGTCCTGAATAAAGTAAAGACTGTGCACATTATCGAGAGTACTACTATAAAACATGTTTAAAAAGTTGACTTGTAAGTGGAAATCCAAGCATCACAACTTTTGATTTTGAAATGCCCACTTCACTTTGTTGCGGGACATTAAAAGGTTGCACATTTCAAATTAAATCAATTTTGTGCATAGGTGCATGTACGGTAGTAATTGAGTTTAGGGTTATATGACTACAGGCACACATTTTATACCCGTTCGAGTTCTTAGAAAAGGGTTTAAAAAATCGCGGAGCCAGTGTGCTTGCCAACTAATTTTTGTGTCCTCGATAGATCAGATTTTCTTGCATACCGGACAAGGATATCCCTCATTTTACAGGGGCTAAATATTTCCATCTCACCCTAAGGTCGAGATAAAATTCATGCGCGCCGACATCTGGTATACCGAAAAACATGCAAAACGTTAGTAGCTGGCGGCGTCAACGCACAACATGTCTCTGATATGCAAGAAAAAGAATCTATCATGTGTATTCGGTTCAAATAGGGAATTCCAACCCTCGGTATAAGTGTTTTAATCGGAACCGAAGCTCTGGAACCTCGGTTCCGATAAAAACACGTATGCCTCGGGTTGGAATTCCCTATCTTCATCGGATACCCATGAAAGATTCTTATAATAAAGCACTACTAGCAGGGTTGTCTCTAATAGCCGGTAACCGGCTATATTTGCCGTCTGTTTTGAATTTGGAGCTGGCGGTCATCATCTGAAAGAATCCTGAAATAACTAAAAATCCTGACCTTAATTAGCACCAAAAACATGAGATTGCATGAGACCTCATGCTTATCCGCGGGGAAGAATGCACGTCTATAAACGCCTAGACACTTTTTTATTTACGCGGTCTAGGTTGCATCTATAAAAGTCTGTATGTAAAAAAAGCACACAAAGACGTCAAACGTCTCACAACACAGTTAATTTTACATAGCTCTGCATGTGTAGCAGGACCTCTCTGAACCATTGTAAAACTTAATGAATTTTCTTAAAAATATTTTCTTTGTGAAACTTGATGTCTGTTGCGCGAAAAATAATGAATGAGACGGATTTGTTCACCACAAGTTATATATGGGGGATTATCCGGGATATCTTTTAGAAAGTTTCACACACTGGCAGTGATTCCGCTGAATGAATTAAAATTCAGAGACAAATTTCAATCGGATGCCATGATCAGGGTATAGTCAGAACAGACTTCAGTACTGGTATGGTAAATGGCAAGGATGAATAACAAATCCATTACCAAACGTTCCGAACGATATCATGATACAAATATAGTGACAGTGTGATAAAAGACAATATTATTTTATTTTTATTTTTTGGCGAGCATCATATGCAGCAATATTGAACATCAGATAATAAAAAAGCAAATTTATAAGATATTTACTACAGGTGCCCCACCCACCAACTTGGCAAAGACAACTGCCTCGCATTTAATTTCATCACACCTTCATAACCTGGAAGTATTCTAAACATATAAATCAACATAAAACAAGTCGTTGTACCAAACATGTTCAATGGACAGTTACCATCTTCCTACCATTGGTCGTCTTATGATGATTTGCTACACCCATCTGAGTCTGCTACTCAAAACGCCATTTTGTTAAGGCTGCTTCACTGCGCATGTCACTTCTCTTTGTAGCGTTGACAATCCTTTTCTCCAAGTACCCTAACCTAAGGCTATTTACAGTTTCTGGTTATACCATTCTATACATCTTATTATTGAATTAATAATAAAGGAAAGATCGCAACGGCCTGAATACTATTAAACAGGGTTAAAAAGATCGTTATACATGGACTTTAGATCCTACAGTATTCTGAAATCTGAACATCACGATTTGTGATTTTTAACATACTCTGTTTATTCCAGAAGCATTTTATTTATAAAACCAAACATGTTTGTACTAAAATTACGAAAACAAGCATTTGTATGTGTTTTTATTTGATAAAATACAATAAATAAGCATATTCGTAAATGGCCCCTTCGTTTCGGAATTCGTAATTAGTCGGTTCTTCGCAAACGGCGTATAACATGGACACTCCATTTATGATGGAGCCAGGTTTCCACATTTGCTTATGCAGTGTCATAAAGAAAACCTTGAATGAGCATGATAAAAAAATGGCAAAATGAACAAGAAGGTGGGGTCCTACCCCTCTGCCTCTAGCAGGATTTACAGTGGTTGTATTATACCCTGGCAACCACACGGGGATCTCAAATAAAACGCTGGTTATAGTATGTACGACAAAGACTATAAACAAAGGCATCACTCACATTATTGTTTTTATGATATAATAGTACTTCTTTATTTGAGGAAGCTATCCAGCTGGCTTGCGGAACATCGGTGGTACTACCCAGGTGCTCGCCCATGCACAAAAAATGCCCGGAGGGGCACCTGTGGTCTTCCTCCACCAGTGGAAGCTGGAAAGTCGCCATATGACCTTAGCTGTTGGTGCGACTATAAAATCCAATTCAATCAATCTTTATTTGTAAGACTTTAACCTAGATTGAAATAGCATTAACACATTGTTTTGTGTATTGTTTTTTTACATTTCATAACCTCTGTTTGTACAATATTTATTGCAGTATATACCTCATATTTGTATTCAAGTACATTAACGTTGCTAATCATATGTAAAAAAAATGTATATATAAATTCTATTACCCGAGGGTCGGATGTCATGTAAAATTAGAAGAAATATCGGCTAAACTATGCGTTTCAACCTGGTGGCTGATATATACTTCATATGCAAGAGTGCTAAATCTGTAGCTATTTATTAATAGTTGTTACTTTGGATTATCTCCCTTGACCGTGGATCTTTATAACACTATTACCGGGTGTGGGAGATGTCCATGTTAACAACATAAAGTAAAAGCGGGGAATGGTTGTTTGTCCTAAACTGAAAAGTGTGCACCCCCGTATTAGTGCATGTCAGAGCACTCATATTATATTGGTTAACGTGCTTGTCACAGCACTGGTATTAGATGTGTATACCTGCTTGTCACAGCAGTAGTATTTAAAGTGTATACCTGCTTGTCACAGCAGTAGTATTTAAAGTGTATACCTGCTTGTCACAGCAGTAGTATTTAAATTTAAAGTGTATACCTGCTTGTCACAGCAGTAGTATTTAAAGTGTATACCTGCTTGTCACAGCATTGGTATTAGATGTGTATACCTGCTTGTCACAGCAGTAGTATTTAAAGTGTATACCTGCTTGTCACAGCAGTAGTATTTAAAGTGTATACCTGCTTGTCACAGCAGTAGTATTTAAAGTGTATACCTGCTTGTCACAGCAGTAGTAATGAAAGTGTATACCTGCTTGTCACAGCATTGGTATATTCAATGTGTAAATGTGCTTGTCACAGCACATCTATGTATATAAATATGGATAGGTTGCTTGTCATAGCAACCGTATGAAATATGTAAATGTAAAGGTGCTTGTCATAGCGCCTGCTTGGCTTAGATAGTTGTACTGATGATGGCCAATGGAATGGTCACTCCAACAAAAATTTACTTGACATTCTGACCTTCGGTAACATGACATATCCCTACTTGTGTCTCGTAGCCTTGGGGGATGTTTAATTGTTGCGGCCACAATATCCAACAGAATTATGTTACAAGAATTAAAAGTATAAAGAAGTATGATCTTTGTTTACTTTGTTATATTAGTACTACTTTTTGTCTCGTCGTAAAATAACAACAAATATATTTAAATAAAATGTCTTGTCCTTATATATATATTTTTAATTTACTGAATTTGGATTTTAAATCAAGTTTTATTGAAAGCTATATATACAAGAAGATGTATTTGCAAATTGCTTCAATTTTCAATTCTTTCAATGTCCTAACAAGTTGATAGAAAATGACACCTTAAAAAGCTGGCCGATTTAAACCATTAAGTGACGTGTTAATTTGAAAATGCGTATTCAGGACATTTATGTGTATATTTGAGATGTTAAGGTACCATGCTGAAACCAGAGTCATTCATTGTTTTTATTATAATAAACATATATCGTTATTTTTGGATTGTTATACTTGTGATTATATCAAAATCTGGTTATTCTAAAATAAAAGATCTGGGCCCAGTTTTATGAAACAATTTCTTAAATTCTTTACTTTGATTTACTGTTCAAAAATGAACACAATTTCATTTCATTTTCTTATACATTTGATATTTCTGCACTTAATGCACACATAATTGTCTACATTGAATACGTAGGTGCAAAAATGTGAACAGTTTTAAAATGTGAGACTTATCGTTAAGATCTTTAATAAAACGGGCCCCAGATTTTTAATGTTTTTTTTGTTTTTTTGCTTAAAATATTCCATTCCTTGAATGGACTGGAGTTAATCTGAAAGACTTACAGGTGTCTGTCTCCAAATACATTAACCCGCTACATATATATAATGGACTGTTTTGGGAAAGCCCATAACTAATGTTGTTAGAACTTGTGGCCCAACCCGTTTGCAAATTATATGGCAATAAAATATGTTTAAATCAGTTGACTGTTCTTTCTTTGAATTAAGACCATTCCATTTATGCGACTAGTTACTATCAGGCTGATCTGGGTTTACAATGGACCAAAGGCTATTATAGTCGTGCTTAGCGGGTTAAGGGTTAATAAAACCATCATGCTGTGTTTTTGTTTCACATTAAATTTGCGAATACTCTAAACTAGGACCATTTGGTCACGGGGCAAAGAATAGGGCCACTGCAGATCCCTTTGGAGGGTAGGCGGAGCAGTAGAATCTCCCCAAATTCATGTTCATTTTATCATATTTTGTTTATGTTCATTAAAGATCTTCACCATGAATCCATGATCCCTGCATTGTTTCAGGTGCCATCTCGCTCACATCAAAAGAGCAGTGGCAGAAAAACAATAAACATGGCTCCAGCAAAAATGGAGTTTCTACGATAGAATTTGCAGCAACTCTGCAGTTCAGGGTGAGAAGGTCCCCATTTTCCATATTTTATCTGGATGTACATGGAGGATGAGCCTGGCATGTTCATGCCTATTAGGCGCCATATAACCTTTCATGTGTTGGTGCACCTTAAAACCCAATTCAATTCAATTCCATCCGATTAAGTTATTGTTTATGAGGGTTTCGTCTAGACAACTCCTCACTCGCAGACTCAGAATAAATCATAAATAGTAATTCATAGGTAGCGTGAAGGCTATGAGACGTTCTTGTGTGGTGGTCAAAGTACATTTTCATTAAATCATATGTACAACTGATGATAGCAAAATGAACCACATATGAATTATGTGGGAGACGTATTGTTTTTGGCCTTTCCGTCCGTTTGTCACAAATCAAATGGATTGTTGGATGTTTATGATTTTTTTTTACAAAGCATCAGTATGATGTCTAGTTGAGCATGTCTGATTTTGAGGTCATTAGTTGAAAGGTCAAGGTCACCATGACCCCATAATGAAAGATATTGTCAAATCTTTTGTCTGCACTACCCCCAAATAGCTTGTTGGATTTTGACTTAATGAAAAACACTGCCTGCACTATAACTCCACATTCCCTTTAGGAAATCTCATCAAACTTCATGAATTGACTGATAGTGGCAAGAGGACGTTCCCCTGTTTATTTTGAGGTCAGTAGGTCAGGGTCAAAATAATAAGATGATGAAAAAACCTTGTCATTACTGTAAGTCAAGTTTCCCCCAAGTCGATGTCATGAAACTTCTTGGGTGGACTGCCAGTGGTGAGAGGATAACACCTTTTTGTTATGAGGTAATAAGGTCAAGGTCATGACCTGATCATGAAATAACTTGTACACACTGTAACTCCTCTTTTCCTGAAGCAAATCTCGCGAAACTTTATGGATTGAGTGCCTGTGGTGAGAAGATGACCCCTTTTGATTTTGAGGTCCATAGGGCAAAGGTGAAGGTCAACCCGACATGATCAGGAAAACCTTGTCCACAATGTCCCTCCTCTTCTCCTGAAGAAAATTTCATGAAATATCATAGGTTGACTGCCTTTGGTAAGAGGATGCGCCGTTTTGAGTTTGAAGTCAGTATGTCAGTCACTGTGACCCAATATGAAAAACCTTGTCTGCACTGCAACTCCACTACCCATGAAGGAAATCTTATCAAATTTTATGGATTGACTGTTTAGATGAAGATCCCTATATTTTTTGAGGTTAGTGGGTCAAAGGTCAAGGTCACCATGACAGGGAAAAAACAACTAGTCCACAACGCAATTCCTCTTCCCCTAAAGCTACAGACCCTACCTTCCAACGCAAATTTAATGAAATTAAATCGAAATACAGTAACTTTCAACATATATACACAGATGGTTCTAAAGATGGAGATGAGGTAGCCGCAGCAGCTGTTGTTCACAAACACAGCATGAAGAGCCGCCTGCCTGACAAGGCCTCTATCTTTTCAGCTGAACTTAAGGCAATTTAACTTGCCTTAAACTATACTGAGGAATCTGGTGATGATCATTTTGTAATCTTTTCTGATTCCCTTTCATCTCTTAAAGCCCTGGGTAATATGAAACATGATAACCCAGTTGTGCTTCAACTTTTAGAAAAGTACAATTTTCTTATAGTTGATAATGTTATTATTTTCTGCTGGCTTCCAAGGAATACGTGGTAATGATAGAGCTGATAGTGCTGCTAAGGCAGCATTAGGTTTGCATATATCTAATGCCAAATTACCTTATACTGATTTTAAAAGTTGTATTTAACACAAAGATATATATGTAACTCTTGGCAAGCCACTTGGGATTTGTCAGTTAACAATAAACTCTATTCAATTAAACCGTTACTCAGAGAATGGCGTTCTTCTAGAAGACCCATTCTTCGAGAAGAAGTTGTTCTAGCCCGGTGCAGGATAGATAGGGCATACACGTTATACTCATTCATATTTATAACAAGGTGAGCAATTACCAGAATGTATACCCTGTTTTGCACCATTAATGGTCGAACATACCTTGTTGTAATTTGTGGCTTTGATCCTCTGCGGCAAAGGTACTACAATTTTAATACTATGAAAGAGTTATTTGATACTATAGATTTTAGTCTTGTTTTAGATTTCCTGAAAGAAATGAGACTTTATAAATCATTATAATATGTTCTTATATATATTAACCGTTGACGGGCATTTTTGGATTTATATATATACATAGTTTATATTACTACCATATCATCCCTTATTTGTAAATAGTTTTATCTTTATATATTTACATTAATTTTTAATTACTACTTCATTTCTTCATCTTTCATCAGTTTATGCGCACAGTATGACCTATTTATGTGTCGACATGCCGTAAAACACAATTCATTCATTCTTCCCCTGAAGCAAATCTTATAAATTGCATGGGTTAAATGTCTGAGGAAAGAGGTTGACCTTTTTGTTTATTTTAGGTAAAAGTCAAGGTCACTGCTGACAAAAATGCACCCTATTCACTGTCAAACATATCTTAACAAGTAGGTGGGAGACATCTGTTTTTCTCCCAAGTAGTCACATTTTACAGACCAATATTTTCATGATCAATAATTAAAGATAACATGTATCCAAATTTAGTGCATCTGCACATTTCTATGGGACTGATGGGTGGATTTTAATTGGATCATCACTCCCAATTCTTCCAGTCCTTTTAAACATACGCCATTAACGCATGTATCTGGAAAATCGGGTATGTGTAGTGGACAATATCATTTAGATGATGCATCTGTTTACAGACAACCAGCTGCGTTAAAATTGTTAAAAACAAGTCAATTTATATGCTCTTAAATAGGAAGCAGATGTAATTTCAAAATTACGTTGTAAATGAAAACGTGCCTTTGGAATCCTTCAGGAAATATATTTTTAAAGGAGAGTTGAATTAGATTTTACTGCACCAACACAAATGGTCATATTCGGCGAACAGGAATGAGCATTTTGTGCCCACCGTCCATTTAACATAATAAAACTATGCAGAATGACCTAGAACCTTTCCAGCTGTATGAACGCACTCCGTTTAAGCTGGAGCTACAATCATTGTTTTCTGCCGCCATTTAAGTGGCAACGCTAATAACGAAGACCTTCAATCAGCAGGACACACAATAAATATGAACTTATGGAAACTGCTAGTAGACAGTGGACCTATTCTTGCACCTAGGACAAACCAGTCCATAACCACAGCTCTGCGACATAGTGTTCCCGTGCAACACTGTTTCATAAGAACCAAATGTCTGAGGGACAAAGTTCCTTTGCAAATCATGTTCTCTGCACCATTCACTGTTCCATAAGAACCAATTGTCTGAGGGACAAAGTTCCTGTGCGAAGCATGTTCTCTGCACCACTCAATGTTACATAAGAACCACTTGTCTGAGGGACAATGTTCCTGTGCGAAGCATGTTCTCTGCACCACTCAATGTTCCATAAGAACAACTTGTCTGAGGGACAAAGTTCCTGTGCGAAGCATGTTTTCTGCACCACTCACTGTTCCATAAGAACCACTTGTCTGAGGGACAAAGTTCCTGTGCAAAGAATGTTCTGTGCACCACTCACTGTTCCATAAGAACCACGTGTCTGAGGGACAAAGTTTCTGTGCAAAGCATGTTCTCTGCACCACTCACTGTTCCATAAGAACCACTTGTCTGAGGGACAAAGTTCCTGTGCAAAGAATGTTCTCTTCACTACTCACTGTTCCATAAGAACCACTTGTCTGAGGGTCAAAGTTCCTGTGCAAAGCATGTTCTCTGCACCACACTGTTCCATAAGAACCACTTGTCTGAGGGACAATGTTCTTGTGCAAAGCATGTTCTCTGCACCACTCACTGTTCCATAAGAACCACTTGTCTGTGGGACAAAGTTCCCGTGCAAAGCATGTTCTCTGCACCACTCACTGTTCCATAAGAACCAAATACCGGAGGGACAAAATTCCCGTGCAAAGCATGTTCTCTGCACCACTCACTGTTCCATAAGAACCACTTGTCTGAGGGACAAAGTTCCCGTGCAAAGCATGTTCTCTGCACCACTCACTGTTCCATAAGAACCACTTGTCTGAGGGACAAAGTTCCCGTGCAAAGCATGTTCTCTGCACCACTCACTGTTCCATAAGAACCAACTGTCTGAGGGACAAAGTTCCCGTGCAAAGCATGTTCTCTGCACCACTCACTGTTCCATAAGAACCACTTGTCTGAGGGACAAAGTTCCCGTGCAAAGCATGTTCTCTGCACCACTCACTGTTCCATAAGAACCACTTGTCTGAGGGACAAAGTTCCCGTGCAAAGCATGTTCTCTGCACCACTCACTGTTCCATAAGAACCAACTGTCTGAGGGACAAAGTTCCCGTGCAAAGCATGTTCTCTGCACCACTCACTGTTCCATAAGAACCACTTGTCTAAGGGACAAAGTTCCGGTCCAAAGAATGTTCTCTGCACCACTCACTGTTCCATAAGAACCACTTGTCTGAGGGACAATGTTTCTGTGCGAAGCATGTTCTCTGCACCACTCAATGTTCCATAAGAACAACTTGTCTGAGGGACAAAGTTCCTGTGCGAAGCATGTTCTCTGCACCACTCACTGTTCCATAAGAACCACTTGTCTGAGGGACAAAGTTCCTGTGCAAAGAATGTTCTGTGCACCACTCACTGTTCCATAAGAACCACGTGTCTGAGGGACAAAGTTTCTGTGCAAAGCATGTTCTCTGCACCACTCACTGTTCCATAAGAACCACTTGTCTGAGGGACAAAGTTCCTGTGCAAAGAATGTTCTCTTCACTACTCACTGTTCCATAAGAACCACTTGTCTGAGGGTCAAAGTTCCTGTGCAAAGCATGTTCTCTGCACCACACTGTTCCATAAGAACCACTTGTCTGAGGGACAATGTTCTTGTGCAAAGCATGTTCTCTGCACCACTCACTGTTCCATAAGAACCACTTGTCTGTGGGACAAAGTTCCCGTGCAAAGCATGTTCTCTGCACCACTCACTGTTCCATAAGAACCAAATACCGGAGGGACAAAGTTCCCGTGCAAAGCATGTTCTCTACACCACACACTGTTCCATAAGAACCACTTGTCTGAGGGACAAAGTTCCCGTGCAAAGCATGTTCTCTGCACCACTCACTGTTCCATAAGAACCACTTGTCTGAGGGACAAAGTTCCCGTGCAAAGCATGTTCTCTGCACCACTCACTGTTCCATAAGAACCAACTGTCTGAGGGACAAAGTTCCCGTGCAAAGCATGTTCTCTGCACCACTCACTGTTCCATAAGAACCACTTGTCTGAGGGACAAAGTTCCCGTGCAAAGCATGTTCTCTGCACCACTCACTGTTCCATAAGAACCACTTGTCTGAGGGACAAAGTTCCCGTGCAAAGCATGTTCTCTGCACCACTCACTGTTCCATAAGAACCAACTGTCTGAGGGACAAAGTTCCCGTGCAAAGCATGTTCTCTGCACCACTCACTGTTCCATAAGAACCACTTGTCTAAGGGACAAAGTTCCGGTCCAAAGAATGTTCTCTGCACCACTCACTGTTCCATAAGAACCACTTGTCTGAGGGACAAAGTTCCCGTGCAAAGCATGTTATCTGCACCACTCACTGTTCCATAAGAACCACTTGTCTGAGGGACAAAGAACTTTCCTACAGGTGCAAAGATTGTTCTCTGCACCACTCACTGTTCCATAAGAACCAAATGTCTGAGGGACAAAGTTCCTGTTCTCTGCACCTCCCACTGTTTCATAAGAACCAATTGTCCAAGGGACAATGTTGTCAAAGGTGGACCGCAACCTAGCTTCCGTGCAAAGCATGTTCCCTGCACCACTGTGTCACAAGAACCAATTGTCTGAATCCGCATCTTGAATCCACTACGAGGTACCAATCCACTACCAGGTACCAATCTAAATAACTACAAAAGTCAGAAGTTTTAACATCTTTTCTGATCTATTTGTCCACTATTCTAGATTAGGATGTAACTGATAAAGAACAGACTATAGTATGATGTCATGTGTTTATTTTTATGTATCATAATTAACAATAGAAGGGCATATCAATGTTCTACAGAGTTGCTTATGAATATAATTATGTTTTGGACATGATTAGCCATATTGGGCATTCAACACAACAATGTTTTATCTTCTTCTTTACTATATAGTAACAAGTTTTATGTTGATCCCTCGACATACAAAACTTGAAAATAATTACAAAATGAACACGTTTAAAATGCAAAAATAATAAATTAAGCTACAACAGGGTAGGATGTTTGATAAAAGCATATTTTACATAATGACAGTGTCCAAATAAAATATATAAAATAATTTGATGAGATTAAGCAAAACTTGAGTGTTGTAACAGGATACACACGGCTATAAGATAACCTTGAGTATTCTGTTAGAACATTTGACTATGAAGACTGTCCAAAGTAATGCCCGAGTACACAAATCCCCACCAATGACCAACAATAGGCAAACTAATAAGCAAACACATGAAGTAATTATATTAACAATTATTTGCAATAATTTTAATAAATAACAAATGTTTCACCGATATAATGCATATTTTAGTTTTTAACTAAATAATTATTCTATAAAGCATATTTTCTACTAAAACATTAACCATGCATTTTAATGTAAATATTTGTAAATCTTCACATGTCCATGACCATTTCTCTAAATTAATTTGCATCAAATTTTGACTTCATTATCAATTTATCCAGGACCTTTAAATTGTTTGTTGGTTTGATGTTTAACATCATTTTTCAGCACATTTTAGGCTATGTATGAAGGTTGATTTTTGGTGGTGGGGGCATGACACCACTTATTCCTGGGTAGAATCAGTACTGTACACCTCCCACCATCCGTAAGAATTTACACTTTCTCACAAGTTGAGCTCACAGTGGGACCCTCGACCATAGTGGTGCTTGCATACCGAATATTTAGTATGTTTGAGCAAGATTCCATAAGAAACTTTTATGGGTATCCGGTGAAGAACGGGAATACCAACATGAGGCAGAACTGATTTTATCTGAACCGAGGCTCTGCTGAGGTTTCCATATCTTAACCAGATGCCCATAACTGATTAGTTTTTGCGTACTACTGAAATTGTATGCATTGATGTCGCCAGTTATCCAAGTTTTCTATGTTTATTTACACAAAAGTTATGCAGCTGTTGATGTTATCGACATCATTATTGATGCACGGACCATGTGTAAGATCAAATTTGTAAGATCTCGTGTAAAACGCAGATATTGTCATCCGATACGCAAGAAATTACCTATCTGTCCAAGACACCAGACTCTTCTCTTCTAACCATAATCTGGTCTTGTTTTAATGATAGCTTAATAAAGCTTAATAATACATCAAACAAAATATTGAGTTCCCCTTATCTGATTTACCACAGTGATACAGACAGAAATGCAAAAACAAATGTGCATAAAGACCAGCTCTAACACAGCGGAATATTAAAACATAAAACGGAATATCTTAACCAATACCCATACAGCTTTGTCTAATCTGACAGGTCTTGTTTATTTATAATTATCATTTTATAGAACGGCATGATTTATGGAAATTAAACCTTGAATATTCTCAGGGAGAAATTAGATATCTGTAACTGAAGTTGAGTTACATCTCCTTAAATATCGGTGACCAAGGCCATCAACAAAAATATGTTTGTTTGCCGTGCTCCGACCGACTCACCCGATTCGGCCGCGACTCAAAAATGTTTAATGACCTCGGGCCGATTTTTTTATTTTTATTTAAATGATAATTTTATTAGCCAGAGTTGTTAAGCATCTAATCTGGATTGCAAAGGTTATCAAAAAGTTGCCTTAGTACAAAAATGGCATAATATATGCGAACAATATATATAAAAAAAATATCTAAAAATAAAACTTTTTCCTACCTTAAATACACATGAATAAAATAATTATGTGCAAGTCCTTGTGTTTAGTTTTAATAACCTATGCCCTAACATCGTACTAGGGCCTTTATAGTGTTGTAGATTGGATAAGCTTTTGATGTAAAAAAAAAAAAAAAAAAAAAAAAAAAAATCCCTACCTACCCACCCTCAAAATTCTGGGTAGGAGCACAGCAAACAAACAATTTTTTATTGATGGCCCAAGTGTCCGATATTTGATACAGATAGAAATGCAAATCCTGCAGAAAAGAACGAATTGTCAAAGACCAGCTCTAACAAGTGTTTCCATCTGATGTATAATCATACAACTGTATACTGTATTTAATGTTATTGAATAACATCCGACAATTACAGTAAAAGGATGCATATAAAAGAAAGTGATGACGCAAGCTTCAACCATCTTTATTTACCATCTGGCAAATGAGGTCCTTCTGCTGATTTATGTGTTTCCTCAAGACAAATTACCTATGAGAACATTTTAGAAACTTGATTTATGGGGTATAGACCACATAAATATCTTTCAAACATTTCACCATATTGAATTGGGTTTTACGACGTAACAACAAAAGAAAGGTTATATGGCGCCTACCAGGAATGAACATGCCAGACTCATCCTCCATTTACATCAAAATACAATATGGAAAATGGGCCTAGAACCTTCTAACCTGCAGAACTGCAGACTTCCTGCAAATTCTGCAGCAGACACTCTATTTAGGACGGAGCCACATTCCCACGCATGCAGGGTCCTGATGATCAGAAGACCTTTAATGAGCATGACAAAAAATGAATGACAAACATTTCACCACATCCTAAATGCATCATTGGTTTTCAATTTTGGCAAATAATTTTTTATATAAAACAATTAAAGCATGGCTATAATAAACTTAAAGTTGTCTGTTGAACAAGATCTAACCAAACATTTGACACATGTTTCTGGTGTAGTTCCTAGTCTTAATTGGCTAAACAAAAAGAACTATTTTTTTTAAACCGGTATTACCAACTTTCTTAAATACTGACTGTTTAAAAATAATCATTCAAATTACGACTATTTGATTACTGTAATTTTTATGTCTAATCACAGTCAAAGTGACTTATTTTTTAAATAACAAGCGCTCGTGAAATCCTGGCAATTGACAAATGGTATGAATCATGGTAATTGCCCGATGGAATGTTAACAAAAGTTTTGACCAATCAAACTGAAATTAAAAGTTTAGCGTAAATTTTTATGCATAAGAGGTCATTCTTGTTCAGACCATCCAACATGCAGGGCATCTTGCGGGTGCCAGGAATCCTTGACCCAACAGGGCAAGCTGTAGTCTGGAATCATGTGCCCTAATATAGGCTTGGTTCATGGTTAAGTGAGCTGATCCTAGCTGCATGTTCATTTTAAACATCTTCAAAATTTTAAAATATTGCATTTATGTTTTTGAACCTGGACTTGTAAAAGCAATGCAATGTCTGTTCTCACCCCGTACGAATTCGGTCAATATGTAAAATGCGTCTCCACGAAAACCGACTATATAAATCTATCGATAATCTGTCACAGTGTCTCAACGATGCTATACAGTTATATAGTCGGTTTTCGTGGAGACGTATTTTACGTATTGACCGAGTTCATACGGGGTGGAACTTGCATGCTGACCTGCTCATGCTTGACATAAGGAACAGCCACATCAGTCTACGCTCGCTAAAATCTAAAATAGACCAAAAACGACAACCAACAATGGAGACTGACTTACTTAGCAAATTTCAATTTGCCTTCCGACTCGACGAAAACTTAGAAACAACTTTAATCTACTTTGAACTTCAAAATCTTCAACTGTAATCATCTATGGAAATTACCGACTGTCTACGGCAACCTCTGCTTTGTTTAAACCACCTATGGACGGGATTGTCACGATACACTAGGCTTCATGGAAATGCTTGCCAAAATGCCTGAGCACAGCTGGGAAGGCAGACAAGGATACACATAAAAAGCTTGTCCACCTTGTAGATTACCACTTGGTAACACGATGTTGAGTGATGCTAACCCTTGAGAAGTACACACAATTTTTGTGACTAAGATCTGGGGAAGCAGTCTGATGTAAGACTGTGCTGTTCAATACCGGTAGTTATATGCAATAATGGCGGGTACTGTACCTAGGCATAACTCGACCGAGCCTTGGTAATTCTCACTCCTACCACAGATACAGTGACTGGCATTTTATCCAATCAGGATCTTGTGATGTATCATGTGATTCATATCACAGATTCAGTGACCGAGATTCAGTGACTGGCATTTTTATCCAATCAAGATCTTGTGATGTATTTTATGAAATTTTAAATGCATTCTTTTGTTGCAACAATTGAATCAGATACAGCTGAGGTTTGAATGTATGATGTGATGTTTCTTCAATTTGTAGTTCTCCCGGATATGTTGAAAAGAACTTTGGAAATTGATATGTCCACCATACAAACCGGATCATGGGCAGTTTGGTTTGTATCCAATCAGGATTTGCTGATGTATCCATTGTATTAACTTCAGACAATGCTTCCCGGCCAAGACACGACACGCAGGGACACGGCACCAGTAGCGTGCTTGAGTATTTCCACAGCTTTGGCATGCGTCACGTTCTCGAGACTTGTGTTGTTTACGCTGAGTATTGTATCACCACATCTATAAATAACGATTTATTTTTATTTGATTGAAAAAAGTTATAATGTAATAATAAGCTTGTAGCTGTTTTTACATTTGAGAAAGAAAATTGATATCTTGCCACATTAAATTAAGAACTTAAATGCAAAAGCATGTACTTTTTATTCTACATTTGAGAGAAAGAAAAGATAGTACTTTCAAAATTAAATTAATAAATTAAGAAAACTTACCAACAGCTTACTGTTAATACATATTTTAAAGAAAACCAAAATTGCGTTCAGGTATTTTTTTTTTGAAAAAACATAGGAATATTGTTTGCGCTTTTGACACTTTTTAACCAGTGACTGCAACACTGAAATGAAGTTTTTGTTTGGATAGTTTTCTAGTCAAAACCCCATATTCATGCTTCACATTTCCTCAATAAATTGAATTTAAACCAGTCTGTATGTACATCTCAAACTATAGTTCACTTACTTAAGTCTGCCATCTTTAAACGCCGGCGTTTCCAGGACAACAGACTTGATAAAAATTGGAAGACATCCCTGTATACAGTCTGACCCTCCGACTACGGAGAATCCCAGACTCCCGCTAGGACTGCGTAGAAGGGTTACCGTCTTTATAGTTTGGCACATTCTGGAATTAAGAGTTTCAGATATAATGAAGGATTAACAGGTATCTGCTAAAATTGAAAAAAAAAGAAAAATTAACTGGAATTGTTAAAGTTACGCAAGTTCGTTCGTCCATTCAATCGTGTTCGGTAAATAACTCTGACAATAATGGACGGATTTTCAAATAACTTGGCACAAGTGCTCACCACAACAAGACGAAGTGTCGTGCACACAATCCACGTGGCTCTAAGGTCAAGGTCACACTTTGAGGTCAAAGGTCATATTGTGTACTGTAAATTTCACGAAAAGATCGAGCCATTGATCAAAAGAATAAATTTCATTAGATTCAGACAAAATTGGACGGATTTTGAAATAACTTGGCACAAGTGCTCACCACAACACGACGTGTCGTGCACAAAATCCAGGTCCGGGGCTCCAAAGGTCAAAGGTCACACTTAGAGGGGTATTTGTCACTTGCAGTGACATTTCTTGTTTAAAAATGTGTGGCATTCCAGTTTTCTACATGAGTTGTATATTTAAATTATTCTGACAGAATAGTTCAAAGCAATTTTTGTTTACATTGTACCAATAATATACATAAACACATATTTAAATAATGAAGACAACTATATATATGGGCAGCTGCATTAATAAATGCATTTTATGTGCCATTTTTGGAGTTCTGTGATAAATATAATTCACATTTGTGCCTATTTAATATTAAATTGATATGATGCTTGACACAGCCTTGAATCATATATTTGTATCCAATAAATTCAATGTTAAACAGACTCTCACATAAGATCCTCTATTTACCATTATACAAGTGTCTGCTTCATTGATATAATTAACTTCTTTAGGTACTACCGGTAGTAAATTGTCTCTAAAATGTCAAAAAAAATCGGCACTTCAAACAACAGAAATTGTAACAAAACTCTTTCATGTAAAGCTCAGAAGACTTGATCTAACCCAATATATCATCCTTAACCAATTTTTGTTCTGTTTTAGTGATGGCACTCCTATTCAACAGAATGAAAAAACAGAATTTAATCTTCTTTGGGGCATTAATCTGCATTACACCGGTCTGCCGTTAAAACTGATCTTTTCTCAATGGCAAAAAACAGAAGATGAGAAACAAATTGAGTCAGTGAATAGGACAAATCCAAATTGATGCAAACAAAATAAATACAACTGGAAATTTCACGAAAAGATCGAGACATTGATCAAAAGATGCACAATAAATTTCATTAGATTCCCGCTTACGTTTTCAGACAAAATCATTATGTATACAAGTAAAATCTATTTTTAGCTATTTTTAAGCAATGTTGGTTCATTAAAATGCTATAAAATATCTATTTCGACAAGAGATTTTCCGCAGTGGTATCAGATGATCATATACTGATTTACCTTGGTAGTTTTTGCCAGTATAACCAACTGGGAACAAAGTTTCCACTACAACTGGACATCTCAGGGGCCTCAATTATCTTCAAGGTCACCACTTTTGACCCTGCATTGGCCTTGACCTGTGCCACTGCCTCAGCATGTGAAAGACTGAGTAAACTGTTACTGTTGATGGACAGCAGAAGGTCGCCACGCTGGAGGAAAATTTTAATAATAATCGTAGACAGTAACAAAAACTACTATTTTATTGAAACTTAATAGCTAAAACATTTTGGAGGTTTTAACCTAATCTATTATTATTTTTTAATTTTTAAATAAATATTAGAAAATCAGACAGCGATTCCATCATGTTTTAATACAGAAATTTAAACAAGAACATCTTATCTCTTTCTGAGGTTGCTGTTTCATTAAAGATGACCTTGCCTGTCCTGAACAGGGTGTTAAACCTCCATGTCATAATATTTCATATATATATATATATATATTTCATTTCATTTTGAAGTAGTAACATTTCCATTCTCTGGTGCGGGTGAAGCACTGCTAAGATACCATGGTGTTAGTGGGGTATCACGGTAGTTGAACAACGGTGTTTGCATACTGTACAATTCATTTGTTTAAACTGTATTTACCTGAATCTGCCGTGACTTGCCGAGACACCCCTGTTGGTTTATATTGCTGACATACACGGGGGTATCACCTCTCGGATTGCCCATGCCGCCTGCCACACTAATGCCCAGTGATTCGGATGGATCCTGCAACACAGTTCAAAACTGCAATCCATCAAACGTTCGATGTTTAGTTTACACTCCCAACTCTTGTAGGTAATTGTCTATTACTGAATGAACCTTTCTGCTTATCAATGAATAATTAAATTTAAGTAGCATTTACTGAGACAGCCCGTTTCTTCAATACAATTACTGCAGAAGAAAAGACAATATACTTTTTTTTTGAGATAAATTCTCGACAGTTTTGTCTAGACGCAAGATTATGATTAGTCAGAACCGTCATAAACACATCTAAGGGAGACTGAACATATTATCCTAAATGGCAACTTTTAATGCTCCTGTCAAACTGCATTTACAGAAAATTACAGCATGGTTGATAGTTTGTTAAACTTTCTTGATATGGTCGTAAACCCGAAATTCAATATAAAATGAACCATCGCAAATAAATGAGGTTTGATGACAATGATAATCTTGATGATGATGTCTATGTTGATGATGATGATGATGATGGTGAGGATGATAAGGTAATAATGATAAGGTGATGATGATGTCTATGTTGATGATGATGATGATGATGGTGAGGATGATAAGGTAATAATGATAAGGTGATGATGATGTCTATGTTGATGATGATGATGGTGAGGATGATAAGGTAATAATGATAAGGTGATGATGATGTCTATGTTGATGATGATGATGATGATGGTGAGGATGATAAGGTAATAATGATAAGGTGATGATGATGTCTATGTTGTTGATGATGATGATGATGATGATGATAAGGTAATAATGATAAGGTGATGATGATGTCTATGTTGATGATGATGATGATAAGGTAATAATGATAAGGTGATGATGATGTCTATGTTGATGATGATGATGATGATAAGGTAATAATGATAAGGTGATGATGATGTCTATGTTGATGATGATGATGATGAGGATGATAAGGTAATAATGATAAGGTGATGATGATGTCTATGTTGATGATGATGATGATGAGGATGATAAGGTAATAATGATAAGGTGATGATGATGTCTATGTTGATGATGATGATGATGAGGATGATAAGGTAATAATGATAAGGTGATGATGATGTCTATGTTGATGATGATGATGATGATGGTGAGGATGATAAGGTAATAATGATAAGGTGATGATGATGTCTATGTTGATGATGATGATGATGATGATGATAAGGTAATAATGATAAGGTGATGATGATGTCTATGTTGATGATGATGATGATGAGGATGATAAGGTAATAATGATAAGGTGATGATGATGTCTATGTTGATGATGATGATGATAAGGTAATGATGATAATGAATGAATGAATGGTGTTTTACGGCACGTCGACACATAAATAGGTCATATTGTGCGCAAAAAAAATATGAAAAATGAAGTATTAATTAAAAATTAATGTAAATATATAAAGATAAAACTATTAAAAATAAAATTCAAATAAGGGATGATAAGGTGTAATATAAACTATGTATGTAAATCAATAAATGCCCGGCAACGGGTATATAAACAAGTAAATATATATAAGAACACATTACAATGATTTATATAGTCTGATCTCTTTCAGGAAATCTAAAACAAGACTAAAATCTACAGTATCAAATAACTCTTTCATAGTATTAACATTGTAGTACCTTTGACGCATAGGATCAAAGTCTACACATTCCAATAAGATGTGTTTGACCGTTAACGGTGCAAAGCAGGGTATACATTCCGGTAATTGCTCACCTTGTAATAAATATGAATGAGTATAACGTGTATGCCCTATCCTGCACCGGGCTAGGACAACTTCCTCTCGACGAATGGGTCTACTAGAAGAACGCCATTCTCAGAGTAACGGTTTAATTGGATGGAGTTTATTGTTAACTGACAAATCCCAAGCGGCTTGCCAAGAGTTACGAATATATGTGTTAATACAACTTTTAAAATCAGTATAAGGTAATTTGGTATAAGTTATATGTAAATCTAATGCTGCCTTAGCAGCACTATCAGCTCTATCATTACCACGTATTCCTACATGGCTTGGAAGCCAGCAGAAAATAATAACATTATCAATTATAAGAGAATTGTACTTTTCTAAAAGTTGAAGCACAACTGGGTTATCATGTTTCATATTACCCAGTGCTTGAAGAGATGAAAGGGAATCAGAAAATATTACAAAATGGTCATCATCAGATTCCTGAATATAATTTAAGGCAAGTTCAATTGCCTTAAGTTCAGCTGAAAAGATAGAGGCCTTGTCAGGCAGGCGGCTCTTTATGCTGTGTTTGTGAACAACAGCTGCTGCAGCTACCTTATCTCCATCTTTAGAGCCATCTGTGTAGATATGTTGAAAGTCACAGTATTTCGATTTAATTTCATTAAATTTGCTTTGAAAGACAGTAGGGTCTGTACTGGATTTGTTATTATTACAAAGATCAAAAATAATTGTTGGAGTTTCCAAAGTCCACGGTGGAATTTGTGGTACTTTGTACTTGGCAACCAAATTTAGGTCGATTTCAGTGTCTCTTAATTTTGGTTTAATACGAAGACCAAATGGTCGAATGGCCTTCGGTTTTCGATCAAAAAGAGGTTCACAACTAGGATTAAAAACATTATCGAAAGTTCGGTTTGAAGGGTTAGACTTTAATTTAATGGCGTATTGAAGAGCTAATTTGTCTCGTCTGTGAGACAGTGATGGTTCATTGGCTTCAACATATAAAATTTCGGCTGGTGATGTACGAAAGGCACCTAAGGCGAGTCGTAATCCTTGATTATGTATAGGATCGAGCATCTGCAAGTACGACTTGCGAGTCGATCCATATACTATTGAGCCGTAGTCCAGCTTGGATCTGATAAGAGATCTGTAAAGTCGCAAGAGGACTTTTCGATCTGCTCCCCAATTAGTGTTTGCAACAACTTTAAGTAAGTTAAGAGCTTTAAGGCATTTGGCCTTCAAGTATTTAAGGTGTGGTATAAACGTTAATTTACGGTCAAAAATAAGACCAAGGAATTTTGTCTCATCCACTACTGGTATTGGTGACCCATCCAGTGTTAGATGAGGGTCTTCATGATGTTTACGAAGTTGACAAAAGTGCATACAATTAGTTGATGATGATAAGGTGATGATGATGTCTATGTTGATGATGATGATGATAATGGTGAGGATGATAAGGTAATAATGATAAGGTGATGATGATGTCTATGTTGATGATGATGATGATGATAAGGTAATAATGATAAGGTGATGATGATGTCTATGTTGATGATGATGATGATGGTGAGGAAGATAAGGTAATAATGATAAGGTGATGATGATGTCAATGTTGATGATGATGATAATGGTGAGGATGATAAGGTAATAATGATAAGGTGATGATGATTCAATGTTGATGATGATGATAATAGTGAGGATGATAAAGTAATAATGATAAGGTAATGATGATGTCTATGTTGATGATGATGATGATAATGGTGAAGATGATAAGGTAATAATGATAAGGTGATGATGATGTCTATGTTGATGATGATGATAATGGTGAGGATGATAAGGTAATAATGATAATGGTGATGATGATGTCTATGTTGATGATGATAATGATGGTGAGGATGATAAGGTAATAATGATAAGGTGATGATGATGTCTATGTTGATGATGATGATAGTGAGGATGATAAGGTAATAATGATAAGGTGATGATGATGTCTATGTTGATGATGATGATAATGGTGAGGATGATAAGGTGATAATGGTGATGATGATGTTTATGTTGATGATGATGATGGTGAGGATGATAAGGTAATAAGGATAATGGTGATGATGATGTCTCTGTTGATGATGATGATGGTGAGGATGATAAGGTAATAATGATAAGGTGATGATGATAATGGTAATGATAATGGTGATGATGCTGTCTATGGTGATGATGATGATGATGATGATGATGATGATGATGATGATGATGATGGGGATGATGATAAGGTAATAATGGTAAGTTGATGATAATGGTGATGATGACTGGGCTAGTGATTGTAGAGGAGAATGATGACAATGTGGTGACAATGATGTAGTGGCAGGTAGGAGTGGATACAAGACAATGTGGTGACAATGATGTAGTGGCAGGTAGGAGTGGATACAGGACAATGAGGTTGACAATGATGTAGTGACAGGTAGGAGTGGATACAGGACAATGAGGATGACAATGATGTCGTGGCAGGTAGGAGTGGATACAGGACAATGTGGATGACAATGATTTAGTGGCAGGTAGGGGTGGATACAGGACAATTAGGGTGACAATGACGTAGTGGCAGGTTGGAGTGGAGTGGATACAGGACAATGAGGGTGACAATGATGTAGTGGCAGGTAGGAGTGGATACAGGACAATGAGGGTGACAATGATGTAGTGGCAGGTAGGAGTGGATACAGGACAATGTGGATGACAATGATGTAGTGGCAGGTAGGAGTGGATACAGGACAATGAGGATGACAATGATGTAGTGGCAGGTAGGAGTGGATACAGGACAATGAGGATGACAATGAAGATACAGGACAATGTGGATGACAATGATGTAGTGGCAGGTAGGGGTGGATATAGGACAATGAGGGTGACAATGATGTAGTGGCAGGTAGGAGTGCATACATGACAATGAGGAAGACAATGATGTAGTGGCAGGTAGGAGTGGATACAGGACAATGTGGTGACAATGATGTAGTGGCAGGTAGGAGTGGATACAGGACAATGATGTAGTGGCAGGTAGGAGTGGATACAGGACAATGTGGTGACAATGATGTAGTGGCATGTAGGAGTGGATACATGACAATGAGGATGACAATGATGTAGTGGCAGGTAGGAGTGGATACATGACAGTGAGGATGACAATGATGTAGTGGCAGGTAGGAGTAGATACATGACAATGAGGATGACAATGATGTAGTGGCAGGCAGGAGTGGATACAGGACAATGAGGATGACAATGATGTAGTGGCAGGTAGGAGTAGATACATGACAATGAGGATGACAATGATGTAGTGGTAGGTAGGAGTGGATACAGGACAATGAGGATGACAATGATGTAGTGGCAGGTAGGAGTGGATACAGGACAATGAGGATGACAATGATGTAGTGGCAGGTAGGGGTGGATACTAGACAATGAGGATGACAATGATGTAGTGGCAGGCAGGAGTGGATACAGGACAATGTGGATGACAATGATGTAGTGGCAGGTAGGGGTGGATACTAGACAATGAGGGTGACAATGATGTAGTGGCAGGCAGGAGTGGATACAGGACAATGTGGATGACAATGATGTAGTGGCAGGTAGGGGTGGATACTAGACAATGTGGTGACAATGATGTAGTGGCAGGTAGGAGTGGATACAGGACAACGTGGATGACAATGATGTAGTGGCAGGTAGGGGTGGATACAGGACAATGAGGGTGACAATGATGCAGTGGCAGGTAGGAGTGGATACAGGACAATGAGGGTGACAATGAAGTAGTGGCAGGTTGGAGTGGAGTGGATACAGGACAATGAGGGTGACAATGATGTAGTGGCAGGTAGGAGTGGATACAGGACACTGAGGGTGACAATGATGTAGTGGCAGGTAGGAGTGGATACAGGACAATGTGGATGACAATGATTTAGTGGCAGGTAGGAGTGAAACAGGACAATGAGGATGACAATGATGGAGTGGCAGGTAGGAGTGGATACAGGACAACGTGGATGACAATGATGTAGTGGCAGGTAGGGGTGGATACAGGACAATTAGGGTGACAATGACGTAGTGGCAGGTTGGAGTGGAGTGGATACAGGACAATGAGGGTGACAATGATGTAGTGGCAGGTAGGAGTGGATACAGGACACTGAGGGTGACAATGATGTAGTGGCAGGTAGGAGTGGATACAGGACAATGTGGATGACAATGATTTAGTGGCAGGTAGGAGTGAAACAGGACAATGAGGATGACAATGATGGAGTGGCAGGTAGGAGTGGATACAGGACAATGAGGATGACAATGATGTAGTGGCAGGCAGGAGTGGATACAGGACAATGTGGATGACAATGATGTAGTGGCAGGTAGGAGTGAAACAGGACAATGAGGATGACAATGATGGAGTGGCAGGTAGGAGTGGATACAGGACAATGAGGATGACAATGATGTAGTGGCAAGCAGGAGTGGATACAGGACAATGTGGATGACAATGATGTAGTGGCAGGTAGGGGTGGATACAGGACAATGAGGGTGACAATGATGTAGTGGCAGGTAGGAGTGCATACAGGACAATGATGTAGTGGCAGGTAGGAGTGGATACAGGACAATGATGTAGTGGCAGGTAGGAGTGGATACAGGACAATGTGGTGACAATGATGTAGTGGCATGTAGGAGTGGATACATGACAATGAGGATGACAATGATGTAGTGGCAGGTAGGAGTGGATACATGACAGTGAGGATGACAATGATGTAGTGGCAGGTAGGAGTAGATACATGACAATGAGGATGACAATGATGTAGTGGCAGGCAGGAGTGGATACAGGACAATGAGGATGACAATGATGTAGTGGCAGGTAGGAGTGGATACAGGACAATGATGTAGTGGCAGGTAGGAGTGGATACGGGACAATGTGGTGACAATGATGTAGTGGCATGTAGGAGTGGATACATGACAAGGAGGATGACAATGATGTAGTGGCAGGTAGGAGTGGATACAGGACAATGAGGATGACAATGATGAAGTGGCAGGTAGGAGTGGATACAGGACAATGTGGTGACAATGATGTAGTGGCAGGTAGGAGTGCATACAGGACAATGTGGATGACAATGATGTAGTGGCAGGTAGGAGTGGATACAGGACAATGAGGATGACAATGATGTAGTGGCAGGCAGGAGTGGATACAGGACAATGTGGATGACAATGATGTAGTGGCAGGTAGGGGTGGATACTAGACAATGAGGGTGACAATGATGTAGTGGCAGGTAGGAGTGGATACAGGACAATGTGGTGACAATGATGTAGTGGAGGTAGGAGTGGATACAGGACAATGAGGATGACAATGATGTAGTGGCAGGTAGGAGTGGATACAGGACAATGAAGGTGACAATGATGTAGTGGCAGGTAGGAGTGGATACAGGACAAAGAGGATGACAATGATGTAGTGGCAGGCAGGAGTGGATACAGGACAATGTGGATGACAATGATGTAGTGGCAAGCAGGAGTGGATACAGGACAATGTGGATGACAGTGATGTAGTGGCAGGTAGGAGTGCATACAGGACAATGAGGAAGACAATGATGTAGTGGCAGGTAGGAGTGGATATAGGACGAGGGTGACAATGATGTAGTGGCAGGTAGGAGTGGATACAGGACAATGTGGTGACAATGATGTAGTGGCAGGTAGGAGTGGATACAGGACAATGTGGTGACAATGATGTAGTGGCAGGTAGGAGAGGATATAGGACAATGTGGTGACAATGATGTAGTGGCAGGTAGGAGTGGATACATGACAATGAGGATGACAATGATGTAGTGGCAGGTAGGAGTGGATACAGGACAATGATGCAGTGGCAGGTAGGAGTAGATACATGACAATGAGGATGACAATGATGTAGTGGCAGGTAGGAGTGGATACAGGACAATGAGGGTGACAATGATGTAGTGGCAGGTAGGAGTAGATACATGACAATGAGGATGACAATGATGTAGTGGAGGTAGGAGTGGATACAGGACAATGTGGTGACAATGATGTAGTGGCATGTAGGAGTGGATACATGACAATGAAGGTGACAATGATGTAGTGGCAGGTAGGAGTGGATACAGGACAATGTGGATGACAATGATGTAGTGGCAGGTAGGAGTGGATACAGGACAAAGAGGATGACAATGATGTAGTGGCAGGCAGGAGTGGATACAGGACAATGTGGATGACAATGATGTAGTGGCAAGCAGGAGTGGATACAGGACAATGTGGATGACAATGATGTAGTGGCAAGCAGGAGTGCATACAGGACAATGAGGATGACAATGATGTAGTGGCAGGTAGGAGTGGATACAGGACAATGTGGATGACAATGATGTAGTGGCAAGCAGGAGTGGATACAGGACAATGTGGATGACAATGATGTAGTGGCAGGTAGGAGTGCATACAGGACAATGAGGAAGACAATGATGTAGTGGCAGGTAGGAGTGGATACAGGACAATGTGGTGACAATGATGTAGTGGCAGGTAGGAGTGGATACAGGACAATGTGGTGACAATGATGTAGTGGCAGGTAGGAGTGGATACAGGACAATGTGGTGACAATGATGTAGTGGCAGGTAGGAGTGGATACAGGACAATGTGGTGACAATGATGTAGTGGCAGGTAGGAGTGGATACAGGACAATGTGGTGACAATGATGTAGTGGCAGGTAGGAGAGGATATAGGACAATGTGGTGACAATGATGTAGTGGCAGGTAGGAGTGGATACATGACAATGAGGATGACAATGATGTAGTGGCAGGTAGGAGTGGATACAGGACAATGATGCAGTGGCAGGTAGGAGTAGATACATGACAATGAGGATGACAATGATGTAGTGGCAGGTAGGAGTGGATACAGGACAATGAGGGTGACAATGATGTAGTGGCAGGTAGGAGTAGATACATGACAATGAGGATGACAATGATGTAGTGGCAGGTAGGAGTGGATACATGACAATGAGGATGACAATGATGTAGTGGCAGGTAGGAGTGGATACAGGACAATGTGGATGACAATGATGTAGTGGCAGGTAGGAGTGGATACAGGACAATGTGGATGACAATGATGTAGTGGCAGGCAGGAGTGGATACAGGACAATGAGGATGACAATGATGTAGTGGCAGGTAGGAGTGGATACAGGACAATGAGGGTGACAATGATGTAGTGGCAGGTAGGAGTGGATACAAGACAATGTGGTGACAATGATGTAGTGGCAGGTAGGAGTGGATACAGGACAATGAGGATGACAATGATGTAATGGCAGGTAGGAGTGCATACAGGACAATGAGGGTGACAATGACGAAGTGGCAGGTAGGAGTGGATACCGGACAATGAGGATGACAATGATGTAGTGGCAGGTAGGAGTGGATATAGGACGAGGGTGACAATGATGTAGTGGCAGGTAGGAGTGGATATAGGACGAGGGTGACAATGATGTAGTGGCAGGTAGGAGTGGATACAGGACAATGAGGATGACAATGATGTAGTGGCAGGTAGGAGTGGATACAGGACAATGACCGTGAAGAATATAAGAATCTTTCATGGGTATCCGGGGAAGATCGGGAATTTCAACACGTATTATACCGAGTGTTGGAATTTCCCTATCTGAACAGGATACCAATGATTGTTTCTTTTTCTTACATACCCTTTACATTCTGCGCGTTGACGTCGCCAACTACTAACGTGTTGCATTTTTGATTACATGTCATGCAACTGTCACTGTTTATATCAGCCCATGAATTTTATCTTCCCCCATGCGTAAAATCAGGCTTTTTAGCACCCATGCAAAACATGGATCCCCTTATCCGGTATGCAAGAAAATACTATAACGAATTTAGTTTAAAGCGAATGCAGACACAGCCGAACAACCGCTATTATTGAGAGGTCTGAAAAACTTGGTCAAGGGTGAAAGAATTATCAAAATCAGGTAAAGACGATATGATCATATTAAGGTTCCTTTAAAATGGATATGGAAGTGGCCATTTTTAGAACTATAAAATTACAGACCCAGCTGCGTTCAAGTACTCCAAATAAATGCAGAAGGAACGCAGAACGTACGCTGAACAGACGGTATATGAGCGCAGAATGAACGCGGAACGAGCGCGGAATGAACTCAGAATGAACGTTGCACAATCTATATTTTAAAAATGCATTTGCGTTAGTTTTGTTTGTTGCGTTCGTTTTCAGCGTTTATCATTTTAAACGAACGAAACGAATGCAAATGCATTTCGCTATTTCGGATAACATCTAGTATTATCCTTTTGACTTAAAAATCTCGATATAAATGAAGAGTTTTTTCAGTATTTTTTTATATAAAGAATTACACTGTGTAAATGGTGTATTAGAACCGCTGAAGCACGATTACACATTTACTTTCATTTTTACTGATTCAAAATGGGAAATATTTTATTGTGTAGCTCAAACTTTAAATTATTTCAATATAGAACTAAAATAATGCTGATAAAAAAAGCCGGTATATTGTTATACATGTATAGTGTTATGTATGTTGCATGTTTGATGAAACTAACATAAACCTGGAAGAAAACAGAATAATCATCATGTGCACCACCAAATAATGTCAGGCCTAAAAAAAAAGGGTTGTTTCCTGTTACCCGTCAGACCGTTATTTTTACCCCACCACCCGTATTTTTTTTGTAACGGTATTTCTTTTTTTTTATAGCGGTAAAAAAAATTGTGTTTAATCATGATATTTAAAAAAAAATTGTGTTTAATCATGATATTTACCAATATGCCATAATTATGATGTCATAGGTCTAAAAATGGCGGTTCTCATGTCAGTTTTAGAATGACCATGAAATGGTCATATCTACTAAGTTTATTATCTCATTTTGATGATTCTTACACCATTTTCCAAGTTTTTTAGAACTCTCAATTATAAAGATTGTATGGCTGTGTCACTACACTCCCTTTAACTAAAGCTGATATTTAACCCAAAATGGCTAGTCGATGTCATTGAGACGTTTCGAGCAATGCAACTTCATAACTAGTACAGTTTTTAAAATCAATATTTATAAATTTTGCAAACTTACTTTATTAATACTGATGATCAATTCGCGACATTTTTTGCACATCGCCCAAATTGCCTCCCCTGATTCTAGGTCGATATTACAGAGGGCGTCTGAGGTAGAACGTATAAGGTCCGGAGTCTGGGGTCGACTCTTACGGGATATCACAAATTGCACTCTATCTAGACTAGACTGAAATACAAAATCAACAATATACGACGGCTGTTCAGAAAGTTTGTAGAAAAGTTTTGTCACCTCCCAACTACGTAAGTTAAAGACAATCAAATATGTAGCTCCTTAACGTTCTCATTTTTGTGCTCAGCTATACTCAGCTACCATTCTGATTCCTTATCCTTGATTATTTATTCTCCTTTATTTTATTACTTTTCATGATTAAAATATTTATGATACTTAGCCATATCAAAATGTGACTTCTCTGAAAGCAGATGAATTTATATAAGCTTTGATAAGCTTGTTTTCAGATCCTTACTATTATAATGTGTAAATAATATATGTGAACATTATGAAATAAATATTGTTTAAACCAAAGACAATCAAACAAACGGACAGCAGACAGGCAGGCAGGCAGGCAGAGACAGACAGACAGACAAGACAAGACAAGACAAGACAAGACAGACAGACAGACAGACAGACAGACAGACAGACAGACAGACAGACAGACAGACAGACAGACAGACAGACAGACAGACAGACAGACAGACAGACCAGACAGACAGAGACAGACAGACACAGACCTGTATAACTTTAGCTGCCTCATCCTGCGTAGTGTAAGATACATCTATATTGTTGATCTCCAACACCCGATCATCTGCCCTCAACCTCCCATCTAGGGCTGCTAAACTACTGGGCACCTGTTGATATAAAAGTTCCGCTAAATCATTACCATTGTGTGGAACTAGAGGAATAGGATGGACAACTGCCATCTAGGCATGTGGAGCTAGAGGAATAGGATGGACAACTGCCATCTAGGCATGTGGAACTAGAGGAATAGGATGGACAACTGCCATCTAGTTGTGTGGAACTAGAGGAATAGGATGGACAACTGCCATCTAGGCATGTGGAACTAGAGGAATAGGATGGACAACTGCCATCAAGGCGTGTGGAACTAGAGTGGACAACAGTTACTGCCATCTAGGTGTGTGGAACTAGAGGTATAGGATGGACAACTGCCATCTAGGCATGTGGAACTAGAGGAATATGATGGACATATCCATCTAGGTGTGTGGAACTAGAGGAATAGGATGGACAACTGCCATCTAGGCGTGTGGAACTAGAGGAATATGATGGACATATCCATCTAGGTGTGTGGAACTAGAGGAATAGGATGGACAACTGCCATCTAGGCGTGTGGAACTAGAGGAATAGGATGGACAACTGCCATCTAGGCGTGTGGAACTAGAGGAATATGATGGACATATCCATCTAGGTGTGTGGAACTAGAGGAATAGGATGGACAACTGCCATCTAGGCGTGTGGAACTAGAGGAATATGATGGACATATCCATCTAGGTGTGTGGAACTAGAGGAATAGGATGGACAACTGCCATCTAGGCGTGTGGAACTAGAGGAATAGGATGGACAACTGCCATCGAGGCGTGTGGAACTAGAGGAATGGGATGGACAACTGCCATCTAGGCGTGTGGAACTAGAGGAATTGGATGGACAACTGCCATCTAGGCATGAGGAACTAGAGGAATTGGATGGACAACTGCCATCTAGGCATGAGGAACTAGAGGAATAGGATGGACAACTGCCATCTAGGTGTGTGGAACTAGAGGAATAGGATGGACAACTGCCATCTAAGTGTGTGGAACTAGAGGAATAGGATGGACAACTGCTATCTAGGTGTGTGGAACTAGAGGAATAGGATGGACAACTGCCATCTAGGTGTGTGGAACTAGAGGAATAGGATGGACAGCTGCCATCTAGGTGTGTGGAACTAGAGGAATAGGATGGACAACTGCCATCTAGGTGTGTGGAACTAGAGGAATAGGATGGACAACTGCCATCTAGGTGTGTGGAACTAGAGGAATCGGATGGACAATTGCCATCTAGGTGTGTGGAACTAGAGGAATAGGATGGACAACTGCCATATAAGTGTGTGGAACTAGAGGAATAGGATGGACAACTGCCATCTTGGTGTGTGGAATTAGAGGAATAGGATGGACAACTGCCATCTAGTTGTGTGGAACTAGAGGAATAGGATGGACAACTGCCATCTAGGCATGTGGAACTAGAGGAATAGGATGGACAACTGCCATCTAGGTGTGTGGAATTAGAGGAATAGGATGGACAACTGCCATCTAGTTGTGTGGAACTAGAGGAATAGGATAGACAACTGCCTTCCTATGGAACTAGAGGAATATGATGGACAACTGCCATCTAGGTGTGTGGAACTAGAGGAATAGGATGGACAACTGCCATCTAGGTGTGTGGAACTAGAAGAATAGGATGGACAACTGCCATCTAGCTGTGTGGAACTAGAGGAATAGGATGGATAGCTGCCATCTAGGTGTGTGGAACTAGAGGAATAGGATGGACAACTGCCACCAAGGCGTGTGGAACTAGAGGAATAGGATGGACAACTGCCATCTAGTTGTGTGGAACTAGAGGAATAGGATGGACAACTGCCATCTAGGCATGTGGAACTAGAGGAATAGGATGGACAACTGCCATCAAGGCGTGTGGAACTAGAGTGGACAACAGTTACTGCCATCTAGGTGTGTGGAACTAGAGGAATAGGATGGACAACTGCCATCTAGGCATGTGGAACTAGAGGAATATGATGGACAACTGCCATCTAGGCGTGTGGAACTAGAGGAATATGATGGACATATCCATCTAGGTGTGTGGAACTAGAGGAATAGGATGGACAACTGCCATCTAGGCGTGTGGAACTAGAGGAATAGGATGGACAACTGCCATCTAGGCGTGTGGAACTAGAGGAATATGATGGACATATCCATCTAGGTGTGTGGAACTAGAGGAATAGGATGGACAACTGCCATCTAGGCGTGTGGAACTAGAGGAATATGATGGACATATCCATCTAGGTGTGTGGAACTAGAGGAATAGGATGGACAACTGCCATCTAGGCGTGTGGAACTAGAGGAATAGGATGGACAACTGCCATCGAGGCGTGTGGAACTAGAGGAATGGGATGGACAACTGCCATCTAGGCGTGTGGAACTAGAGGAATTGGATGGACAACTGCCATCTAGGCATGAGGAACTAGAGGAATAGGATGGACAACTGCCATCTAGGTGTGTGGAACTAGAGGAATAGGATGGACAACTGCCATCTAAGTGTGTGGAACTAGAGGAATAGGATGGACAACTGCTATCTAGGTGTGTGGAACTAGAGGAATAGGATGGACAACTGCCATCTAGGTGTGTGGAACTAGAGGAATAGGATGGACAGCTGCCATCTAGGTGTGTGGAACTAGAGGAATAGGATGGACAACTGCCATCTAGGTGTGTGGAACTAGAGGAATAGGATGGACAACTGCCATCTAGGTGTGTGGAACTAGAGGAATCGGATGGACAATTGCCATCTAGGTGTGTGGAACTAGAGGAATAGGATGGACAACTGCCATATAAGTGTGTGGAACTAGAGGAATAGGATGGACAACTGCCATCTTGGTGTGTGGAATTAGAGGAATAGGATGGACAACTGCCATCTAGTTGTGTGGAACTAGAGGAATAGGATGGACAACTGCCATCTAGGCATGTGGAACTAGAGGAATAGGATGGACAACTGCCATCTAGGTGTGTGGAATTAGAGGAATAGGATGGACAACTGCCATCTAGTTGTGTGGAACTAGAGGAATAGGATAGACAACTGCCTTCCTATGGAACTAGAGGAATATGATGGACAACTGCCATCTAGGTGTGTGGAACTAGAGGAATAGGATGGACAACTGCCATCTAGGTGTGTGGAACTAGAAGAATAGGATGGACAACTGCCATCTAGCTGTGTGGAACTAGAGGAATAGGATGGATAGCTGCCATCTAGGTGTGTGGAACTAGAGGAATAGGATGGACAACTGCCACCAAGGCGTGTGGAACTAGAGGAATAGGATGTACAACTGCCATCTAGGTGTGTGGAACTAGAGGAATAGGATGGACAACTGCCATCTAGGTGTGTGGAACTAGAGGAATATGATGGACAACTGCCATCTAGTTGTGTGGAACTAGAGGAATAGGATGGACAACTGCCATCTAGTTGTGTGGAACTAGAGGAATAGGATGGATAGCTGCCATCTAGGTGTGTGGAACTAGAGGAATAGGATGGACAACTGCCATCTAGGCATGTGGAACTAGAGGAATATGATGGACAACTGCCATCTAGGCGTGTGGAACTAGAGGAATATGATGGACATATCCATCTAGGTGTGTGGAACTAGAGGAATAGGATGGACAACTGCCATCTAGGCGTGTGGAACTAGAGGAATAGGATGGACAACTGCCATCTAGGCGTGTGGAACTAGAGGAATATGATGGACATATCCATCTAGGTGTGTGGAACTAGAGGAATAGGATGGACAACTGCCATCTAGGCGTGTGGAACTAGAGGAATATGATGGACATATCCATCTAGGTGTGTGGAACTAGAGGAATAGGATGGACAACTGCCATCTAGGCGTGTGGAACTAGAGGAATAGGATGGACAACTGCCATCGAGGCGTGTGGAACTAGAGGAATGGGATGGACAACTGCCATCTAGGCGTGTGGAACTAGAGGAATTGGATGGACAACTGCCATCTAGGCATGAGGAACTAGAGGAATAGGATGGACAACTGCCATCTAGGTGTGTGGAACTAGAGGAATAGGATGGACAACTGCCATCTAAGTGTGTGGAACTAGAGGAATAGGATGGACAACTGCTATCTAGGTGTGTGGAACTAGAGGAATAGGATGGACAACTGCCATCTAGGTGTGTGGAACTAGAGGAATAGGATGGACAGCTGCCATCTAGGTGTGTGGAACTAGAGGAATAGGATGGACAACTGCCATCTAGGTGTGTGGAACTAGAGGAATAGGATGGACAACTGCCATCTAGGTGTGTGGAACTAGAGGAATCGGATGGACAATTGCCATCTAGGTGTGTGGAACTAGAGGAATAGGATGGACAACTGCCATATAAGTGTGTGGAACTAGAGGAATAGGATGGACAACTGCCATCTTGGTGTGTGGAATTAGAGGAATAGGATGGACAACTGCCATCTAGTTGTGTGGAACTAGAGGAATAGGATGGACAACTGCCATCTAGGCATGTGGAACTAGAGGAATAGGATGGACAACTGCCATCTAGGTGTGTGGAATTAGAGGAATAGGATGGACAACTGCCATCTAGTTGTGTGGAACTAGAGGAATAGGATAGACAACTGCCTTCCTATGGAACTAGAGGAATATGATGGACAACTGCCATCTAGGTGTGTGGAACTAGAGGAATAGGATGGACAACTGCCATCTAGGTGTGTGGAACTAGAAGAATAGGATGGACAACTGCCATCTAGCTGTGTGGAACTAGAGGAATAGGATGGATAGCTGCCATCTAGGTGTGTGGAACTAGAGGAATAGGATGGACAACTGCCACCAAGGCGTGTGGAACTAGAGGAATAGGATGTACAACTGCCATCTAGGTGTGTGGAACTAGAGGAATAGGATGGACAACTGCCATCTAGGTGTGTGGAACTAGAGGAATAGGATGGACAACTGCCATCTAGGTGTGTGGAACTAGAGGAATAGGATGGACAACTGCCCTCTAAGTGTGTGGAACTAGAGGAATAGGATGGACAACTGCCATCTAGACGTGTGGAACTAGAGGAAAAGCATAGACATTGATAGTAGTTATATTAATTTCATCATGGAGCCAAAACTTATTTTCACCAATTTATAAAACAACTTTATGTGGTCATATTATGTTGTGCTTTCATTTAAATACAGAAAAATTCCCAGTAAGCAACCCAGTAATGATGTTTTTCAAAGAGTGACACATTCCGTTTTATTCCAGCTAGACAGGATGCCAGTTAAAAAAATTAACATACATAAAAAATCCTCAAAAATACCATACTTTTTAACGAAATTTCATACTGCCTTTCAATACAGAAATTATTTGTAGCCTCCTTAGATAGAGAGCATATCAGCACTTACCAAGTTTAATATGTACACTCCTGGGCCATGTCTGAAAGTGGACAATATGACACGTTAGTGGACAATATGACACGTTAGTAGACAATATGACACATTAGGGGATAATATGGGACGTTAGTTCATTCTGAGCAATTCCCTGCTTGCTCTTTCATTTTTATAAAATGGTATAGCCTTTTGAGGCAAAATGCATTAATATCATTCCATGATCAAACAGTAAAAGAAATATTGTTTGTTTTAATCTACATGACATGTATGTCATGTATTCAATTATCTGAATTAGGCACAAGCATGTACATGTACAACACGCATCAGGTAATGTGTGTAATGATCTATAAAGCAAATTGTGTCAAAATGAAACGTATTCTAGAAGGGCAGTTACGGATCGCTGATAACAGTCGTAGCAGAGATTTACTATAAGCATGTGCATTTATCGGTCCATGTAAAATTTGATTATGATGGTAATTTTTTTTTTTTTAAAAATCAAATGTTTTTAATGTCTTATTTAAATTTCAAAAGTAAGATATGACTTGTTTTTATTTTCATAGTTTACTTCCAGTTTCTAGTTGTAGCAATGTTTTGACTTGATTTTTTTTAAAAATTAAATTAATGACATGACATTACAGTATAAAAATACTGCACCAAACATTACTATTAGAAAAGAATAGTAAAACATGTTTTTAAACACGTTTTATTGTCAATATCCATTATAAAAGCCTGCTAATACAAGTTTTTTCATCGCTTAATGGAATTCAAACGGAACCATATAATGTATTTTACTTTAATGATATGGGCATATACTCACCGTTTGCTTACAAGCTTAATCCCAAGTTGTCTACTCTTGGATTTATTTAGTGTGATCTTCAATATTTCTGAAAATGTAAAAACTGAAATATAACTTTAGTCTGTTTGTTTGTTTGTATGGTGTTTTACATCATTTTCAACACATGTAAGGTTATATGATTGATGGTTGATTGTTTGTGGTGGAGGCAGACCACCCACTTTTCCTGAGTAGAACCAGTACTGTACACCTCCTGCTGTCCGTAAGAATCAACACTTCCTCACCTACAAGTTGAGCTCCCAGTGGGATTCGAATAATGTGTGATTTAACAATTCATAATGGCATGACGTGATGTCATAATACCAGGATGTGATGTCATAATACCAGGATGTGATGTCATAATACCAGAAAGTGGTCATGATAGAAATGACCAAATGAAATTATGAATGAAGCATATGATTGGTTCAGTGATAAAAACTGGACCACTGAAACCTGTTAATTTAAAACTCATTACATTCTCAGAACTCATGGAGGTTTTACTTGACATTGAGTAATAAAGTTATTGAAATCCAGAAACACAAAACTCTAGTAACAAAATAATTCTGAAATGATTTAATAGACTGTTTTAAAAGGAAAAGTATGTCAAAAGTGCAGTAATCAGGCTCTGTATGAATACATGCATGAAGCACATAGTACCATGCGTGTATACCTTTGTGGCATATCAAGTATGCTTAAATCCTAAAATCAATAAATAATTAGCTATCTTGGCAGGGTTCTAATCATAGAATCGCCTTGTGCTTTTTCTTCAGCATTTATGTCTCTTCTATCCTCATTTCTATTGCAGTCCGTATACGGATCTTATTAAGTCTTAAGATTACCGCAAATGAGGCCAAAGTATTGAAGTTTTGTACTGTATTGTTTGGATAGTTTGCTACTTGTGACTGCCTGGTTTACATATCAATCCGAACACACGGATGGATGAGGCTAAGGTAAAGGTCTTGCTGAAGGACACATAAAAGAAACCAAATCCTGCTGGATCATTGTGCTAGCCAATGAGCTGCACCCGTTACATTCGTATTTGCAACAAATAAAGGTAATCTACATGATTAACAGATCCATGACAGTAACTTACCTTGTCATGCTAGGCTTGAAAGCGCAGAATATTTTTGTCTAAGCCTCTTACAAGTATATTTATATATTTATTCACCAGCAGGTGTGTTATTTTTCCACTTTATAATAGGGGAGGGGGAGGAGGGGAGTGAGGGGGAGGCGAGGGAAGCACAGGTCCTTTCCCTAACAGATTTGCAGTGGTTGTATTCTACTCCGGCAACTACACGGGGCTAACAACAACAAAGACAATATGCAACTTCAACCTATTTTTAACAATTTAAGTATGTTTTTTGAACGTAATATTGCTTTAAAAAAATATATGATCTTCGATTTTCATATTTTCTGGTGTTTAAAATCATTTAAAATAAAAAAAATTAAAGAGGTATTGATAGGAAATTTAATACCTCGTCAGTAACTAATCAGCACTGAGTATTTTAATAAACTATGTTAGATTAAACAAAAAACCGACAAGCTTTCATAAATGATAATTAAACCGATGGTTACATATGTCTCAATGTAATGCATGTACATATATGGAACTGAAGCACATCAGGAAAGTGTTCAATTGTATCTGAATTTACATCAATCAGTCTTCCAGATAACCTTTAGTCCCTTTAACTAACTATGCTACCTTCTTTCTCTATCGGTCTTTCTTCCTCTGCCTTCTCCCTGTACACAGTAAGTCGGCACATCGGGAAGTAATGGTTTAAAGCTGCCCTGGCCTGGAAGTGGGTTGACTGAGTCAGGTCTTCACCATTTGCCTGCATGAATTATTAGGGAGTTATATGTCAAATACAAATTCTTCTACAACCACTGGACCTAAACAGAAAGCCCAGATCCATGAAACAATGGGAACACCTAAAAACCATTGTTGAATTAGTAATAAATATAATTTGACTGAACAGCTATATTGCTAAATATTCATCCTGTGCAGTAACAGCCATTTGTTTGAATGGTGTTTTACGTCATTTTTTGCACATTGAGGCCATATATGATGGTCAATGTTTTTTGTGGTCGAGGCAGACCACCCCATTTTCCCTGGGCAGAACCAGTACTGTATACCTTCCCCCATCTGTAAGAATCGACACTTTCTCACTTACAGGTTGAGCTCCCAGTGAGATTCGAACCTGCAGCGTTCAGCGGCGAGAAGGTTTACAACAGAACGTCGTTAACCCATCAACCACAGAGGTACTTATTAGTTGTCTATAATAGGGTATCAATATCAGTGAACTTGACTCAAGCTCTGATGACACATCACACAGAGGTGCTTATTAGTTGCTTATAATAGGGTATCAATATCAGTGAACTTTACTCAAGCTCTGACGACACATCACACAGAGGTACTTATTAGTTGTCTATAATAGGGTATCAATATCAGTGAACTTGACTCAAGCTCTGATGACACATCACACAGAGGTGCTTATTAGTTGCTTATAATAGGGTATCAATATCAGTGAACTTTACTCAAGCTCTGACGACACATCACACAGAGGTACTTATTAGTTGTCTATAATAGGGTATCAATATCAGTGAACTTGACTCAAGCTCTGATGACACATCAACACCATCTATATTGCATGTATAGGTCATAATTTTATTTTAAATTTTATGGAAGTTAGCACTGGCATTTAGTTCAATTCAAATATAAATGATAACCGACTTACAGGAGTAATTAATCAGTGTAAAATAAGTGCAATTTTTCACACAGCAGCCAGGCGGATTTTTTATTGTGGCTTATTTTTCACTATATCTGTAGGTGCTTTAATTATGAAACAGGCTGTTATACGGCAATCCCATATAACAACGAATCACATAACCTGTGATAAAAGCTGTTTATACACGGATGTTTAGTGTAACCTTAAAGATTAAGAAACAAGAGCACTGTCAAGCGAGGCATATATGCCCTTCGTTCTCAAGGTTAACTTCCAGGTTAAACCTTTTTCAAAGGGAAATCATTCCAAAAATATGAATCAGAGAGTTATGGGCCTTTCTGATGTATTCGTTGGATCATGTTGAAGATGTGTGCAATGTTTCATTGTTGGATGTACACCTAATACTTAGTTATTAATTACAATCGCTTGTAAAAGGCAAGGTTAAGCTCCAGGTTAAACGTTTTTTCAAAGGGGAATAATTAAAAAATATGAACCATGGAGTTATGGCCCTTTAACAGACGTATTCATAGGATCATGTCGAAGATATTTACAAAGTTTCATTGTTGTAAACCTTATACTCTGAAAGTTATTAGCCACAATCAGTTTTCCGCTAAAAGGTAACAGACAGACAGACGGACAACGCCACAACATAATACGTTCCTACGGGCATATAAAAATTCTTTTTTACCAAAGAACTGAATAGATGAAATATATAGTATTAACCTTGCACAATGTTTTCAATTATATCTCCCGCATACTTAAAGTTATTTGTGTATTGCTTTCTTAAAATAGTTCATCATCTTGCAGTACATCTATTCTAGTCTTCATTAGCAAGTCAAATTGAGTAAGAATTATGAAACATTAAAGATTCTGTTGTTGAAAGTTTTTTTAATCTGACGACAATCATTGAAAATATTCCATTTGCAGTTAGAATAAGGTTTTCTATGATTTTACCATGGGGAAATGGATTGCATTGAATGTTGTTCAACAGCATCAACAATGATAGGTTATTCAGAGCTGACCTACCGGGAGGGAAAGGATACATAGGAATCCAGGAACCTGCTTTACTCTTAGTTACAAAATGATTCCTATGGTACTATAATGTGCTTGGAGGATAGACTGATACATGGGACATTTACGTCCCCATCCAAAAAACGAGACTATGGACATACCGAAAAAAATTAAGTGGCGTCGGTGAGGCTTGAACTTGGTTAACAATGGGGACAATGTTCACAGAGTGACATATGTAGCCAAAGTGCCAGAAGTAAACAGATTGCCATAATGCTACCAGATTGCCAGATTGTTACCAGATTGTTACCAGAGTGCCATAATGTTACAGGAATGCCAGATTGTTAACAGAGGTACCAGAATGCAGCATTTTTAGTTATGTTACCTCCAATATTTGGTCCCCAGGTTGAAGTCTTGCATCCCTGGCTACCACACCATCTGGGAATATTTCTTGTACAACCACACATGCCTGCAATATATAAACATCATCTCCAGTATCACCATCTCCACATCATCAACATCATTGTCATCATCAGGAGAGAGGTATTTCCCTTCCGAAAAAAGGGTTATTTTGAAGGAATACTCGAAAATGTGTCCATGGGACATGGATGCCCGGCTCTGCGTTTTGGATAGTAAGATAGTTGCATCTATGAAGAAAGCATTGTTTTCTTACTTTTTAGTAACAGCAAGCTTTGGATGACAGTTTGAAGAGTGTAGGGCTATTAGTTAGACTTAGAAACAGAGTAACAAGAAATGTCACTGTTAAGTTACAAATGCCCCCAAAGTGGTTTTGTCCTTTGACCTCTAAGTGTGACCTTGACGTTTGAGCCACGGACCTGGATTTTGCACGCGACATATCGTCTTGTTGTGGTGAGCACTTGTTATTTGAAAATCCGTCCAGGAATGTCGGAGTTATTGATCGGACACAATTGGACGGACGGATTGACAGACTACTATATGCCACCCTTCGAGGGCATAATAAAAACCTTTAACCAGAATCAATGAGGTGTAAAAAGTATGTCAAGGTCTTTATGACCTGGATTTTGGTCAGAATGTACAGTACCCATTTAACAGTATATATGTATGAAGTCTGACCTAAACTGGGATCAATGAAGTATAACAAGTAGGTCATGGTGACCTAATTTTAGTCAAACTGTATAATTAACATCTAGAAATAATTATATCATTTGAAGTTTGAAGAGTAGGACTGTAAATGACGTAGAAATTGAGCTAGTATGAATCAAGGAAGTGTAAAATATAGGTCACGGTTATAGTCACAGGGACCTACTTTACGTCTGAATGTACTCATTTCAATGTACTTTTGCATGAATTTTGAAGAGTTTAGGACTACTGTGACCTAGATACAGAGCTAATGAATCAATAATATAGGTCAAAGATGGTCATGGTGACCTTCTTTTAGACATAATGTACAGTACTCATCAAGGTGTCTTTGCGAACAGTATTTCAAAGGTTTCATTTTCAATTTTTTCATAATTATATTTATCTCATAAGTTAAAGTGTGGACTTTAAAGGCATAAATATGGCATAAAAATCATCATACACTAGTGTAACAAATATGCAAATGAAGGCCATATCATCCCTCAGTCTTTTCCGTTCAGAACGTAATTGCCTTGTAATCGTTACTATGAAAACTGACGAGGAAGTCTCAAACCTGATAATTTTATCCAATGTGTAAAACTAAGAAAACACAGGCAACAACTAATGATCATTGCATAATTACTACATTTGCTACTTACCAATGGAGTATCACATCCACCCACTATAGACATGCCTAGGTCTGGCTGGTCTCTCTGGATCTCTATCGTGGACACCTCGCCATTCATTATCGGGTTCTTGCCTGCAATCACAGCAAAATACAAGTCATCTACAAATGTAGGACATCTGTGCAGACACTTTATAGTTAAAAGATGGGTACTCTCTAGAGAATGTGTTGCTTTCGGTGGACTTCTTTCAGAATGTATGACACATCACTATCGTCTTTAAGAGTAGATATATGTTTTGAAAATCGGCTTAGTCGCAGTGGTCCTTAAGTATATCTAAATGATATTAATCACCGAGAAGTATCATATTCGCAATGGGAGATTATAAGAATCTTTCATGGGTATCCGGTTCAGATAGGGAATTCCAACCCGAGGTATAAGTGTTTTTATCGGAACCAAGGCTCTGTCGAGGTTTCGATTAAAACAATTATACCGAGGGTTGGAATTCCCTATCTGAATCGAATACCCATGATGGATTCCTTTTCTTGCGTATCAGAGACATGTTGTGCGTTGACGCCGCCAGCTACTAACGTTTTGCTTGTCTTCCTGCATACCGGATATTGGTGCGTTAATTTTATCTTTACCCTTATAGATAAGACTTTCCATCCCCCATGTAAAACGTGGATAGCCTTATGCAAGAAAATTAATGTTTGAACAGCAAAGGCAGATAAATGAATTATCACAAGTATGCTATTTTACATGAAAATTAAAACAAGAGGTCAATGACAATGAAGCTCTACTGATAGGTTTTTGATAGCTAGATTAACATTCCTGTGAAGTTTCATGAACATCTGTCAAGTAGTTTTAGAGGAGTAGTCGCTACAAGGTTTTACTATATAACCATATGTAAACAAAGATGGACGTGGCAGCCATGTTTAATGTTGAATCAAAATAATTTTTAACAGGGACCAACATCATATCATGCTGATCATTTCTGAAGTCCCAAATCAAATATCACTTATAGTTTTCAAGAAGTAGTCGCCACAAATTTGGTTTTTAAAAAACTATTTTTAGCCATGGCGGCCATATTGAATTTCCAGCCAACCTGAAATTTTGCTAGGATCAACTAGATATCAAGAGCAACTTTCCTGTGAAGTTTCATGAAAATCCATCAAGTAATTTCAGAGGAGTAGTCGCTACACGCTTTTACTATATAATCCTATGTAAACAAAGATGGCTGCTCAGCATGTTTAACGTTGAATCAAAAAAATTATTGTCGACAATGACCAACCTCATGTCATGCTGATAGTTTTAGAAAAGTCCTATATCAATATCACTTATAGTTTTTAGGAAGTAGTTGCTACAATTATTTTTTTTTAAATCTATTTTTAGCTGTGGTGGACATCTTGAATTTCCGGTCGACCTGAAATTTTACTAGGATCAACTAGACATCATGGGCAACATTCCTGTCAAGTTTCATGAAAATTCATCTGGTAGTTTCGGAGGAGCAGTCGCTACAAAAAAAAGTTTACAGAGGGACATAAGCTCTGCTGATCTTTGATCAGTTAAAGCTAAAAACTACAAACAGTAAAAATATAAACAATTGTGTATGGTATATAAAAAAGCCGTATAGTACACATAAATCAGCTTAAAGTGTTTTTCCATCCTTCTCCAATCTCCGTTAAGTAGATGTTGACAAATTATTTCTTCCTTGCAGGCTGGGCATGATCTGAATGTGTTTCAGGTCATAAAAAGTCCATTTAGTGAAGTTCAGTTTGAACTTAGTGACAGAAGCACTATAAATAATGCTTCCATTACAGAAAAGAAAAACTTGATGCAAAACATCAATTCGGCGCCAAAATTTTGAAGAATTAAAACATACGTTATTAAATAACAGTACACGTGTTAATCAGTTATTTTAACTATCTTATCATCAGTACTAAACCTTGGTATATTTAGTGGTCATGGACATAATATTAACAAACGTTGCTATGTTGACTTGGTTAAATGTATTTTGAATTAACTAGGTCATTCAGACAATTTTCCAAACGGCCCGGCCAGACATCACGGCTGTCCACTATGACCTGCCCAGGCTGTGTAAGAGCAGCCCAGCCAGACATCACGGCCGTCCACTATGACCTGCCCAGGCTGTGTAAGAGCAGCCCGGCCAGACATCACGGCCGTCCACTATGACCTGCCCAGGCTGTGTAAGAGCAGTCCGGCCAGACATCACGGCCGTCCACTTTGACCTGCCCAGGCTGTGTAAGAGCAGCCCGGCCAGACATCACGGCCGTCCACTATGACCTGCCCAGGCTGTGTAAGAGCAGTCCGGCCAGACATCATGGCTGTCCACTATGACCTGCCCAGGCTGTGTAAGAGCAGTCTGGCCAGACATCACGGCCGTCCACTATGACCTGCCCAGGCTGTGTAAGAGCAGTCCCGCCAGACATCACTGTGTGTAAGAGCAGTCCGGCCAGACATCATGGCTGTCCACTATGACCAGCCCAGGCTGTGTAAGAGCAGTCCCGCCAGACATCACTGTGTAAGAGCAGCCCGGCCAGACATCATGGCTGTCCACTATGACCTGCCCAGGCTGTGTAAGAGCAGTCCCGCCAGACATCACTGTGTAAGAGCAGCCCGGCCAGACATCATGGCTGTCCACTATGACCTGCCCAGGCTGTGTAAGAGCAGCTCGGCCAGACATCACGGCCGTCCACTATGACCTGCCCAGGCTGTGTAAGATCAGTCCCGCCAGACATCACTGTGTAAGAGCAGCCCGGCCAGACATCATGGCTGTCCACTATGACCAGCCCAGGCTGTGTAAGAGCAGTCCCGCCAGACATCACTGTGTAAGAGCAGCCCGGCCAGACATCACGGCTGTCCACTATGACCTGCCCAGGCTGTGTAAGAGCAGCCCGGCCAGACATCACGGCCGTCCACTATGACCTGCCCAGGCTGTGTAAGAGCAGTCCGGCCAGACATCATGGCTGTCCACTATGACCTGCCCAGGCTGTGTAAGAGCAGCCCGGCCAGACATCATGGCTGTCCACTATGACCAGCCCAGGCTTTATTTGGATGATACTCTATATAGAAAATGTTTACATTTTAATACAAGAAAAACTTGATGCAAAGAGTCTGCGCTCATAAATCTACTTTCGTTTTCAATACATTTGTCTGCATTCGACAGTCAAAATGAAGCATTACAAAATTAGCGATTTCCCCTAAACGAAATTTAAATGCCAAAACTTTCCGATATATCATCGTATTTTCTCATTTCTTAGCAACATTTAATGTAATTTGCCAATAATAATTAATCAAAACGATTTAAAAACGAGAACAATGTGAAAACATTTGAAACGCAGATATTACGATCGATAAATTTCGTTAAATTTTTCTAAAATTCGTATTACGCATTTAACCATTTGATTTTATAATCAGCCTCGTTTTCAGTCAAAATACAGGGAGACATCGTTTTAATGAAATGATTTTGTATAATTTTTGAATTATTGGTGCATCATTTCTTACAGAAATTCAAGAAATCGCTAAGCAGTTTTATCTCTTGTGTTTTATATCTTATTCTGGTGCGTTTTATAGCATGCTTTAAATGCCATTTAAACATTTTTAATTACAATCCAAACATACTCAACTATCAGTCCTTTTGATTCCCCATGCCTAAGGTCAAAGTACTACCACAGTATGTCCGGCGCCCTCAAGGGGCGCCGAACAATAATAGACACTACCACACATCTTCGGGATCGCTTTCGGACAGCGAAACAAACCGGTCAAAAGATATGTGGATACAACCAGCAACGTATCAGTGCGTCAACGTTTACTACAACGTGACATTAGGGCATATACGCCGTATAGGGGCAATTTATTGACTGCTATCTTTAAATTGTTGAGTTCAAAAAGGGTGATAACTCTGTCAATAGTTGTCCCAATATCAAACAATTCTCATACCTGACATTTTGTTGACCTAGATGTATGACTTTTATAGATTTTATTGAAATATCTAGCTTTTTTATGAAGATCTACTTTTTTTACTGTTGAGACGATTTTTAGATTTAGAACAAAAATGATATTAAAAAATACAATTTTGAAGAGGTGAATGTAATTGGGGTTTATGGCACACCAACACACAAAAAAATCATATGGAGCCAACATGAGAGAACATGCTATGTCCACCCTTCGTACATCAAAACAAAAATAATGCAGAATGAGCTTTAGAACTGTCACAACTGCAGAATTGTAGAGTTGCTTCAAATTCTATGGTATAAGACACTCCTAGTCTCTATCATCCAGACACACTCAAGCTGACCTGCGAGCACTACTGAGCATCTGGACTCGTGCTTCATTAAAATGTTTGACTGATAGACGCCGCCAAACGTCAAAACTGACTGTATTACGCGCAACATTAGTTCCACGGGGATGTGTGTACGTCCTTATTAAATATACAATAAACTTCGTTTTTTGCAGTTTCCCTGAAAACATAATATAATCTATATTACAAAATGAATATAATGATGTTTAAAATTCAATTTTTAGCATTAATCGTGATCTGCTGACTTTGGAGTAATTTTATTGCACAACATTGCGCGTAACGTCACATAGTTTTTGACGCCGTCGTGACATAGGGGGTGATTCCCATAACAAACTGAAGTTGACCAAGTTGAGAAGTCTCGCGAGAGGTCTGTATGATCGAGACTAAGACACTCCTGGATATGTTTCTGCTATCACTCCAGTGGCCCTTACACATGAGGAGCATGACAGAAGACGATACAAGAAAACAAACATAAAGTTGGGGAATTCTAATCCTATTGTAGGATGGATGGGCAGTCTCTGTTCTTTCCTGGGAATCACACGGGCCACTTTTCAAGAGATGGAGAGTGAATCTTACTTCTTTTGTGAAAGAGCTTACATGTGTAAAATTTAAAATAGAATAGTTTCTCCTCTACATAATAATCATGATGTAAACCAAGTTTTATAATTCTATTATGGATATTACACACAAGCAGTCAAGGTTAGAGTGTGGCTTGTCACTGGATGAGGACATCACAATTCATAACATTCACATCCGGTCAACTTCCGGTAGGTTGAGATATTCAGCAGGTGAAAATAAAGTGGTTTACTCGGACTTTATCCTCAATCCCTATATGAACAAGAGGTCAATGACCTTGAAGCTCTACTGATAGATTTTTGATAGCTAGGTCAACATTCCTGTGAAGTTTCATGAAAATCCATCAAGTAGTTTCATAGGAGTAGTCGCTACAAGTTTTCATTATATAACTCTATGTAAACAAAGATGGCCGCTGGCGGCCATGTTTAATGTCAAATCAAAATAATTTTTGACAAGGATCAACATCATGTCATACTGATCATTTCAGAAAAAGTCCCTTATCAATATCACTTATAGTTTTCAAGAAGTAGTCGCTACAAACTTGAATTTTGAAAATCTATTTTTAGCAATGGCGGCCATCTTGAATTTCCGGCCGACCTGAAATTTTTCTAGGATCAATTAGACATCAAGAGCAACATTCCTGTAAAGTTTCATGAAAATCCGTCAAGTAGTTACAGAGAAGTAGTCGTTACAAATTTTTAGTAGATAACTCTATGTAAACAAAGATGGCCGCTGACAGCCATGTTTAACATTGAATCAAACGATTTTTGACAAGGACCAACATCATGACATGCTGATCATTTTAGAAAAAGCCCCATATCAATATCACTTATAGTTTTCAAGAAGTAGTCGCCATAAACTTGTTTTTTGAAAATCTATTTTTAGCCATGGCGGCCATCTTGAATTTCCGGCCGACCTGCAGTTTTGCTAGGATCAATTAGACATCAAGAGCAACATTCGTGTGAAGTTTCATGAAAATCCGTCCAGTAGTTTCAGAGGAGTAGTCGCTACAAGTTTTCATAATATAACTCTATGTAAACAAAGATGGCCACTGGCAGCCATGTTTAACGTCGAATCAAAATAATTTTCGACAAGGATCAACATTATGTCATGCTGATCATTTTAGGAAAAGACACATATCAATATCACTTATAGTTTTCAAGAAGTAGTCGCTACAAACTTATTTTTTAAAAATCTATTTTTAACTGTGGTGGCCATCTTGAATTTCCGGCAAACCTGAAAATTTGCTAGGATCAATTAGACATCAAGAGCAACATTCCTGTGAAGTTTCATGAAAATTCGTCAAGTAGTTTCAGAGGAGTAGTCGCTACAAGTTTTCATTATATAACTCTATGTAAACAAAGATGGCCGCTGGCAGCCATGTTTAACGTCAAATCAAAATAATTTTCGACAAGGACCAACATCATGTCATACTGATCATTTTAGAAAAAGTCCCATATCAATATCTCTTATAGTTTTCAGTAGTCGCTACAAACTTATTTATTTTAAATCTATTTTTAGCTGTGGCGGCCATCTTGAATTTCTGGCGAGCCTGAAATTTTTCTAGGATCAATTAGACATCAAGAGAAACATTCCTGTAAAGTTTCATGAAAATCCGCCAAGTAGTTTCAGAGGAGTAGTCGCTACAAGTTTTTACTATATAACCCTATGTAAACACAGATGGCCGCTGGCAGCCATGTTTAACGTTGAATCAAAACGATTTTTGGCAAAGACCAACATCATGTCATGCTGATCATTTTAGAAAAAGTCCCATATCAATATCACTTATACTTTTCAAGAAGTAGTCGCTACAAACTTGTATTTTAAAACTCTTTTTTCAGCTTTGGCGGCCATCTTGGATTTCACATCAACATGAATTTTTGCTAGGATCAACTTGACTTTATGGGCAACATTTCTGTAAAGTTTCATGAATATCCATCCAGTAGTTTCAGAGGAGTAGTCGCTACAAGTAAAAGTTTACGGACAGACGGACGGACGGACGGACGGACGGACGGATGGATGGACGACGGACGCCGCACCACGCCATAAGCTCTGTTGATCTCTGATCAGTCGAGCTAAAAATGAAAATATTAGACCATGATTTAAATTAAATATATCCATATTGATGTTTTAAAATCAGACAACACCAAAAGAAGATACATAAATGTACACAAAAAAAACAACTTTTAATATAATTATCACTACAAACTAGTTTTATAAATGGCTAAACGATAAACACCGAGTTTATCCCCTACCAGAATGTGGAGGTCTTTTATTTTATTGATCACTGGTTGGTGAAATTATTTTGATGATGTCATGTGAAAGTTATGAATAAACAGTATGCTTTCATCTACCAACTGCAATTGGTTTCTGTCATTAAATGCAAACAACACCAGGTAAAATTTAATACCAGGAATTACATTTTTTTAAAATGCCTTCAGGTCAAGTTTACCATACGAGGGGCATTCAACAAGTTCTGAGACTGGTCTCGTAAAATAAAACATAACATGTTATGGACAAATATTCTTCAAGGTATTCCCCTTAACAATAATACACTTTTATAAAAGAGATATCCATAACCGGAAAGCTGCAGATCTCCCCTTGGTATACCCTTCACACACTACCGCATTGCCAATGACGCTTCTCGAGTTATGACAACGTCCAGCGAGCATCTTTTATGGCTTGGGAAAAGAAATATGTCACACAGACTAAGTTCCGGCGAGTAGGGTGGGTGTTGAAGCTGTATAACATGTTCATCTAAGCTGTATAACATGTTCTTCTAAGTTGCAGAATATGTTCATCTAAGCTGTAGAACATGTTCATCTAAGCTGTGTAACATGTTCATCAAAGCAAGCTGTATAATATGTTCATCTAAGCTGTATAACATGTTCATCTAAGCTGTATAACATGTTCATCTAAGCTGTATAACATGTTCATTTAAGCTGTATAACATGGTAATGTAAGCTGTATAACATGTTCATCTAAGCTATATAACATGTGCATCTAAGCTGTATAACATGTTCATCAAAGCAAGCTGTATAATATGTTCATCTAAGCTATATAATATGTTCATCTAAGCTGTATAACATGTTCATCTAAGCTGTATAACATGTTCATCTAAGCTGTATAACATGTTCATCTCGAAGAAATTACTATAGCACTTTAATGGGAAGATGCATTGTCATGTATGAGATGTTTGCCCTTTAAACCAGTCCTTAGACAAAGTTTTTTTCTCACGCATTTCAAGACCTTGTCACTATAAAACATTCCCGAACAGATGTTCCTGCAGCACTAGCTTTCTGCACAATTGGACCCTTTGAGTTGAAGAAAATAGTGTAGAGAACCTTCTTCGCACTTTTCTGTCTTTTGGCAATTACGGGTCTTCCTTGCCCTTTTCTCAGTCATTGTTTATTATTAATCCGTCGTTGAGGTTCAAAATAATATATCCATGTCTCATCACCTGTTATGAGCTCATTTACCCTCCTTTCATCGGCAGTTCCATATTTATTCAAGAGTTCTTTACAGCATTTCACTCGTTGTGCCCTTTGCCCTGTGGTCAATAGATGGGGTACCCACCTTGCACATACCTTGTTTAATTTTAAATGCTTCGTTAAAATCTCATGAAAACTTCCCGCTGATATGCCCACTGACACAGCTATCTCAGAAACAGTAAATCGTGAATCTTCCTTCACCATAGCCTCAACAGCTGCAATGTATCTTGACGACAATGACGTCTTTGGTCTTTCGACACGGTCAGGATCTTTGACGTTGGGTTTCCCTCTTTAATCACTTTTAACCACCTTTAAACTCTGGCTTTTAAAACAGAAGAATGCCCATACATGCTTTTAACTTCATGAATTATTTGTTTCACAGATATATTTAAAGCGCAATGCATTTTTATATAAGTCCTAATTTCATAGAAAATGGTCAGTGTATATGATTAAGCTCTATTCAAAACTGTATACAGAGTTTAATAACCAGTGTTTTTGAGATATTTTCAGTATCTTAAAAACACTGGTTATTAAACTATATATTACATAATTTAAAATGATATTTTATTAATATTTCTATTGATTCACGCCTTTTTACACCAGTTTGCACGAGAACGCCAAGACGACGTTACGTCATACAAACAAAACAAGTGGAACCGTAACTCTTCTTTATTTCCGTAATCGTTATTCCCTAGTGGCAAAAATCTGACGCCGACTTCCGTAAAACATATTTCCCAGTAGAGCAAACAAGTAAATATAGCTTTTCTATTCCTAGTATTTCCTATACAAATCACATACAAATATGTAATACAAGAGGTCAATGACCTTGAAGCTCTACTGATTGATTTTGATTTCAGGAAGTAGTCGCTACAGACTTGTTTTTTGAAAATCTTTTTTTAACCGTGGCGGCCATCTTGAATTTCCGGCCGACCTTAAAATTTGCTAGGATCAATAAGACATTAAGAGCAACATTCCTGTGAAGTTTCATGAAAATCCGTCAAGTAGTTTCAGAGGAGTAGTCGCTACAAGTTTTCATTATATAACTCTATGTAAACAAAGATGGCCGCTGGTAGCCATGTTTAACGTCAAATCAAAACAATTTTCGACAAGGACCAACATCATGTCATACTGATCATTTTAGAAAAAGTCCCATATCAATATCTCTTATAGTTTTGAAGAAGTAGTCGCTACAAACTTATTTATTTTAAATCTAATTTTAGCTGTGGCGGCCATCTTGAATTTCCGGCCGACCTGAAATTTTTCTAGGATCAACTAGACATCAAGAGCAACATTCCTGTGAAGTTTCATGAACATCCGTCAAGTAGTTTCAGAGGAGTAGTCGCTACAAGTTTTTACTATATAACTCTGTAACCAAAGATGGCCACTGGCAGCCATGTTTAAAGTCGAATCAAAATAATTTTCCACAAGGATCAACATCATGTCATGCTGATCATTTTAGAAAAAGTCCCATATCAATATCACTTATAGTTTTCAAGAAGTATTGAAATTTTGCTAGGATCAATTAGACATCAAGAGCAACATTCCTGTAAAGTTTCATGACAATCCGTCAAGTAGTTTCAGAGGAGTAGTCGCTACAAGTTTTTACTATATAACTCTATGTAAACAAAGATGGCCGCTGGCAGCCATGTTTAACGTTGAATCAAAACGATTTTTGACAAGGATCAATATCATGTCATGCTGATAATTTTAGAGAAAGTCCCATATCAATATCACTTATAGTTTTCAAGAAGTAGTCGCTACAAACTTGTATTTTAAAACTCTATTTTTAGCTTTGGCGGCCATCTTGGATTTCACATCAACATGCATTTTTCTAGGATCAACTAGACTTTATGGGCAACATTTCTGTAAAGTTTCATGAATATCCATCCAGTAGTTTCAGAGGAGTTGTCGCTACAAATAAAAGTTTACGGACAGACGGACAGACGGACGACGGACGCTGCACCACGGCATAAGCTCTGCTGATCTCTGATCAGTAGAGCTAATAACACTATAATACCTTGACGAACTGAAATAACATTTTCAGTATAAATTACCTATAAAGGCACGTAAAAATCATGCATGTATCTGACTTAATTTCTTCGGAATTGCATCAGTTTCAAAACTTTTTGAATGCCCCTCGTATGTGCAGACTGACATCTGACCCAAGCTGAGATGGCATGTTTTATATTTTGCCATGAAACAATGCAATATCAATACACTGGTATCCATTCACATTCACAGGATTACCTGTGGAATTCCAACAGATATTCAGGAGGGGAAAAAAAATGAGTGGGGAAATGTAATTAGCTGTAGATCCAGGGCAGAAACCTTGTAATTAGTGTTTCAAATACTACGGATTGCCTGATGTATAACAACATGGACAATCAAACAGACCTACATAGCCCAGCAGCAGTGATCTGAACTATCTGTCAGTAAGGCCAGTGTTTTTTTACTGTTTTTTTTTCAGCAAAAATGTAGGATGGTAAAACTAGAACTATCACTAAAAGTAATAAATACCCCTGCTTAAATTCTAAATCATACAAAGGGCCATAACTATCTGATAAATAAGGCAATCAACAATGGGAGATGTAGAGGAACATAAGGTCATCAGTTGTTATGTGTATATGAAGCTTGGGAACAACACATTCAAAACTTTTTGAGGAATGCAACAAAAGGCCCAAGAGGGCCTGTATCGCTCTATTGGCTATATGGAATCTTTGATGGGGAACACGACAACAACATGCACAACTAGGCTTGGTACTGATCAAGTTTCACTGAAATCCAGCCATTGGTTCAGGAAAAATTGTCTGGATAAAGTTTGTGTGTATTAGGCCATAATGACTCATTCAATCCAGCCAGGAGTTCAGTAAAAATTGTCTGGATAAAGTTTGTGTATATTAGACCATAACTCATTCAACCAGAACACAGTTTGTGTAATAAAACCTTTAAAGGGACGATAACATGCAAAACTAGGCATGGTACTGATCATCCCTGCAAAGTTTCGTTGAAATTCAGCCAAGGGTTCAAGAGAAATAGTCCAGATAAAGTTTGTGTAGTAAAACATTTAGAGGGCCATAACTCAGCCAAAAATCATTCAAGCGGAACATAGTGATGATATGGACCACTAGGCCTGGTACTGATCATCCTTGCAAAGCTTTGCTGAAATCTGGCCAGGGGTTCAGGAAAAAAAGTCCAGACAAAAACCTTTAAAGGGCCATAATCATTCAACTGGAACATGGTGACTATATACATAACTAGACTTGATACTGATCATCCCTGCAAAGTTTCATTAAAATCTGGCCAAATGAAAACTCTATCCTTTTAATGAGGCAACATACAGCATTTATAACTAAATCAAGGGCCGTAACTCCGGTCTTACTAAAGCAATTTGGCTGATTTTCAAACTTGCCTGAGCTAACATTGATATTAACAATCTGTGTAAGTTTGGTAAAGATCAAATAATAAATGAACTTTTTATAGAAAAAACAAGTGCCTTAACTCTGGTGTTATTGACCCAATTTAGCTGGTTTTGGAACTTGTCCAAGCTTTCATGATATTAACAATCTGTGTAAGTTTGGTAAAGATCAAATAATAAATGAAGGTACTAGTGTTCACAAGGCAGAAAATGGCATTTTTCAGAAAAAACAAGGGCCGTAACTCCGTTGTTACTGATCAGATTTGGCTTGTTTTCAAACTTGTTCGAGCTTTCATTGATATTAACAATCTTTGCAAGTTTGGTAAAGATCAAATAATAAATGAAGGTGACAATAAATGAAGGTGACAGAGTGTTCACAAGGCTTAATATGGCATTTTTCAGCAAAACAAGGGCCATAACTCTGATGAAACGAATCCAATCTGGCTGGTTTTCGAACTTATTGATATAAAGACACTGGCAAAGTTTCATAAAGATTCGATTAATAATGAAGGCCCTAGAGTGTTCACAAGGCAAAAGTTAATGGACGACGGATGACGGACAACTAGCTATCCCATAGGCTCTACTGGCCAAGGAGCTAAAAATAAAAACAGACTGGCCCAAGTATACCATAATTTGAAAACATGATTAACATCTCCAAATGAAGTGATGGACACAACGATGTTATTTCTGAATATACGTCATTTTAGACAAGTGGACCATTAGTGAAGCACTCTGTGTGAGTATAGGAAAGCCTCCAGCAGAAGACATTTTAATGGGACTGATGGATGTTTAGAGGCTCTCAATCAAGGAAGTTCCGGACTAAGTATCCGATGTTTACAGAAGTATACAATGTGTAGCTCGGGATTTAATACCCTGGGTCTTTATGAGGTTAGCACTGACTTATGTCTCTCAGTTAGAATTACTTGTATTATCACATAACATATAGGCTGGGAGTGTGAGGACAAAATTATATGTTCGATACTGTAATCCATTGGTGGTAGAATGTAGTCAATGACAAGAATGTTAAGGCATATTTTCTGAGGTTATATGACATCAAGAGTGAAGACTGTTTTCTGAGGTTATATGACATCAAGAGTGAAGACAAAATTATATGTTCGATACTGTAATCCACTGGTGGTAGAACATAAAGACAATGTCAAGCACGTTAAGGCATGTTTTCTGAGGTTATAATTATGACATGAAGAGTGAAGTGATAAATTGAATCTCAAATTTATGCTTATTTATTACATACTACATACGTAATCCTTCCAAATATATCATTTTTGCTAATTTGTTAATAGTAAGCACTCAGGTAAGATCTTCTATTTACATATTTGTGTTGATGCGAGAAAAATGCAAAATTAAGAACTGACTACCTTAACGAAATGAATGGCACTCATTATACTTATTAAAAGTTTACATAACCCAATATAGGGAGAAAAGGCTTGTTAATAAGATCTAAATAGTCACTATCAAAAAGCATAACTTTTGTCTTGTGTGTTCCTTAGAAAATGCAAGACAATATAAACAAGAGGGCCATGATGGCCCTATATCGCTCACCTGAGATAATTTGAACCAATAAAAGAGGGCCAGGGCCAAGATGGCCCTAAAGCGATCACCTGAGTACTGGCACATTATCGAACTTCTTCGAAATCTTATGGTCATATACAATCTGTGCAAGTTTGGTTAAGGTTGTTCAAGAAATGTGGGCTCTGTTGTGTATAACAACATTGATATAGACAGTTTAAGACACTGACAAAGTTTGGTAAAGATCAAATATAAAATGAAGGTGCTAGAGAATAACACCTTGGGCAGAGCCAAATGTGACCCCAGCTGGTTTTAGAGAAGAAGATTTTTTTAGTTTTTCCCTAAGTCTATGTAAAACGTGACCACTGGGAAGGGGCCAAATGTGAACCCAGGGTCACCATTTGAACAAACTTGGTAAAGGACCATAAGAGTATAGTAAATGCAAAATATTAAACCTCTGGCTCTTGAAGTTCCAGAGAAGAAGACTTTAATGTGTTTCCTATATAAGCCTATGTTAAACTGTGACCCACGGAGTGGGGTAAAATTTTACCCCTGGGTCATCATTTGAACAAACTTGGTAGAGGACCATAATCTAATAGTAAATGCAAAATATTAAACCTCTGGCTCTTGCAGTTTCAGAGAAGATTGTTTTTTTCCTATATATATAAGTTTATATAAAACTGTGACCCCCGGGGCGCGGCCAAGTTTGACACCAGGGTCACCATCTGAAAAAACTTGGTAGAGGACCATAAGCTTATAGCAAATTCAAAATATTAAACCTCTGGCTCTTGCAGTTCCAGAGAAGATGATTTTTTTCAGTTTTTCCCTATACAAGCCTATGTAAAGGGTCGAGGCCAAATGTGACCCCTGGGTCACCATTTGAACAAAATTGGTAGAGGACCATGAGCTTATAGCAAAAGCAAAATATTAAACTTCTGGCTCTTGCAGTTTCAGAGAAGAAGATTTTTTAAGTTTTTCCCTATACATCTCTATGTAAAACTGTGACCCCCAGGGCGGGGACAAATTTGACCCCAGGTTCACCATTTGAACAAACTAAGTAGAGAACCATAAGCTGATGCTACATGTAATACATGAGAGCTCAGTGCCATGTGGTTCCGGAGAAGAAGATTTTTTTCAGTTTTTCCCTATACAAGCCTATGTAAAACTGTGACCCCCGGGGCGGGGCCAAATGTGACCAATGGGTCACCATTTGAACAAACTTGGTAGAGGACCATAAGCTTATAGCAAATGCAAAATATTAAACCTCTGGCTCTTGCAGTTTCAGAGAAGAAGATTTTTTAAGTTTTTCCCTATACATGTCTATGTAAAACATGTGACCCTTGGGGCGGGGCCAAATGTGACCCCAGGGTCACCATTTGAACATAAGCTTATAAGGACCATAAGCTTATAGTAAATGCAAAATATCAAACCTCTGCCTCTTGCAGTTTCCGAGTCTATGTAAAACTGTGGCCCCCGGGGTGGAGACAAATTTGACCCCAGGGTCACCATTTGAACAAACTACGTAAAGGACCATAAGCTGATGCTACATGTAATACATGAGAGCTCCGTGCCATGTGGTTCCAGAGAAGAAGATTTTTTTCCACTTTTTCCCTATACAAGCCTATGTAAAACTGTGACCCCCGGGGCGGGGCCAAATGTGACCCCTGGGTCACCATTTGAACAAACTTGGTAAAGGACCATAAGCTTATAGTAAATGCAAAATATCAAACCTCTGGCTCTTGCAGTTTCCGAGAAGAAGATTTAAAAAAAAAAAATCCTATATAAGTCTATGTAAAACTGTGACCCCCGGGGTGGGGACAAATTTGACCCCAGGGTCACCATTTGAACAAACTTAGTAGAGGACCATAAGTTGACGCTACATGTAATACATGAGACCTCTGTGCCTTGTGGTTTCAGAGAAGAAGATTTTTTAAATGTTTTTCCTATATGTCTATATGAAAAACATGCAAAATCTCAATATACAAACTTTGGACCCCCGGGGCATGGCCATTTTTGACCCCGGGGACTTCATTTGAACAAACCTGATAGTCTAGATGTTGGTGATCATTTTAAAAAAAAAACTGTCGAAATCTGTCCGCGGTTCTTGAGAAGAAGATTTTTTAAGGTTTCAACCATATATGGTAATGGCGGCCATCTTGGATGTCGCGCTGACCTAATTTTAACAAACCTAAAAAGCATTCATCTAAGGATCATCCACATGAAGTTTGGTCAAAATTGGCCAAGCGGTTTCTGAGGAGAAGTTATTTGAAGCAAAAGTTAACGACGGACAGACGGACGGACGACGGACGACAGACGACAGACGACGGACGGACGACAAACGAAGAGTGATCCCAATAGCTCACCTTTGAGCCTTCGGCTCAGGTGAGCTAAAAAGTGAATATTTGCGATACTGAACATTGAATGTCTGTATTTGAGTGACTCAGTGCGACACTAATGTATCTTGTTCCCCATTTATATACAGTTACAACTGTTTCACGTTCGCATCTCGCAATGCCTTCTACAAGAATTACCTGCTTGTTGGTCTCGGTAGTGGCATTCCCATAGATGGCTCTGCAGTGCACTACGTGGACCCTGGAATGTACAGCCCAGGCTTGACTTAATACACTTGGTGGTGGCACCACGACATCTGAAATATATAAGTAGGATGGTGTACAATTTGAGATGGCCGTGAGTAGCCACAACATCTAAAATTAAAATATGGAACATTCAGTGAGTGAACATAGTTTTCATTATAATATACAGTCTGATGCAACAAGATGTTGAATATATATGCAAGAGCACGGTTGATGACGACAATCAAAGAGGACTTATATCCCAGCCTAACCAATCAAGGAGGAGATGTATTCCAGTCTAATCAATCAAAGAAGAGTTATAGTGCAGCCTTACCGATCAAAGAGGAATTATATCCCAGTCTAACCAATCAAGGAGGAGTTGTATCCCAGTCTAATCAATCAAGGAGGAGTTGTATCCCAGTCTAATCAATCAAGGAGGAGTTGTATCCCAGTCTAATCAATCAAGGAGGAGTTGTATCCCAGCCTAATCAATCAAGGAGGAGTTGTATCCCAGCATAACCAATAAGGAGGAGTTGTATCCCAGCCTAATCAATCAAGGAGGAGTTGTATCCCAGCCTAACCAATCAAAGAAGACTTCTATCCCAGCCTAACCAATCAAGGAGGAGTTATATCCCAGCCTAACCAATCAAAGAGGAGTTATAGAGCTGCCTTACCAATCAAAGAGGATTTATAGTGCAGCCTTCCCAATCAAGGAGGAGTTAAATCTCAGCCTAAAACATAACCAAAGATGAGTTATATCCCAGCCTAACCAATCAAAGAGGAGTTATAGAGCTGCCTTACCAATCAAAGAGGATTTATAGTGCAGCCTTACCAATCAAGGTGGAGTTAAATCTCAGCCTAACAAATCAAAGACAAGTTATAGTGCAGCCTTACCAATCAAAGAGGAATATAATAGAGCCTTACCAATCAACGAGGAGTTAAAGCACATCCTTACCAATCAAAGAGGAGTTAAAGCACATCCTTACCAATCAAAGAGGAGTTATAGTGAATTCTTACCAATAAAAGAGGAGTTGTATCACAGCCTTACAAATCAAAGAGGAGTTATATCCCAGCCTAACCAATCAAAGAGGAGTTACATCCCATCCTAACAAATCAAAGAGGAGTTATAGTGAAGTCTAACCAATCAAACAGGAGTTATAGTGCAGCCTTACCAAGCGCAGATGAGTTATAGCACAGCCTTATCAATCAAAGAGGAGTTCTAGTGCAGTCTTATCAATCAAAAAGGAGTTATATCCCAGCCTAACCAATCAAAGAGGAGTTACATCCCATCCTAACAAATCAAAGAGGAGCTATAGTGAAGTCTAACCAATCAAACAGGAGTTTTAGTGCAGCATTACCAAGCACAGATGAGTTATAGCACAGCCTTACCAATCAAAGAGGAGTTATAGTGAAGTCTTACCAATCCAAGAGGAGTTATAGTGCAGCCTTTACAATCAAAGTGGAGTTATATCCCAGCCTAACCAATCAGAGTAAATACATCCCATCCTAAACAATCAAAGAGGAGTTATAGTGCAGCCTTAACAGTCAAAGAGGAGTTACAGTGCAGCCTTACCAAAGATGAGTTATATCTCAATATAATCAATACTAATAGTATAATTTATGTGACTGAATTAATAGTTGTAAATAATTGATTGCTATTTAACCACTAACTGTGGGTCGATGTAATCATTACAAGGACACAGCCATGGCAACTAATGAGCACATTTAAACGTGGAAAACACAGTATGTTTACTCACATTCTGCAATATATGAAATGGCTGTTTAAACTGTTGACAAATAGGGGAATGGGGTCATGCTACAGAGTGTGAATTGGCTGTTTTAGGGGGAAAAGGGGTGGGTGCATGCTACTAAGTGTGAAGTGTCATTTTTAGGGGAAAGGGGGTGGGAGGCCTGCTACAAAGTGTGAAGTGGCAGTTTTAGGGGAGGTGGGGGGCATGCTACAAAGTGTGAAGTGGCTGTTTTAAGGGAAAGTGGGTGGGGGTGGGGCATACTACAAAGTGTAAAATGGCAGTTTAAACTGGTCACAAGGGGGACATACGCCTTATGCCTTAGACAAAAACAAATTACAGAAGGACACAAGAGAGGCATACACTGAACAAAATTGCTAAGTATCAACTTTTATATCTTAATTAACTTTCTTATTTTAAATATATTTCAGAAATGATATATGATAAGTATTTTGTTTTGACCCATAGTTTGTAAAACATTTATTTTTTGTTTAAATTGTTACATCTTTTGAGAGTTACCCTCTCTTTATATGAAACATGAAATGTGCTGATAAAACACATAACATGAGTCAAAGATCACTTAAAGATATAAAATTCTTAAAATTGGTATGAAATAATGGAAAAAAACATAACAATTTGACCCCTTTATCGCAAATTCTCTGTCTATAAAAAAATGAAATATGGATAATCTTAAATTACCTCCCTTTACATTGAATATTGTTTGAAATTCAAGTAACTGTAATTCAGCGTTAACATTAAATATTTCGAAAATTTCTTTTGCAAACGCATTTGTAGTGGTAATGCTAGTAAAACATGATGTCAAAATAATTTTAACAGGCATATTTCAGAATTAGGAACATCGAAAGCTTCACTAATTCGAAATTCTTAATAAAATCCTATATACCCAGATGTATAAGTGTTATAACTTATTTCTAAGAAAACACATTGACTTAAAAGTTTTAAAATATGTTCATGCAATCAGAGTAGACAATTTACACTCATTATTTTGCAGTTTAACCGTATCTCTAATCAAGCACAAAATACACAAGACAATGAGAATATTATTGACATATTCTTAGGTTGATACTTAGCAATTTGGTTTAGTATATATACGTTTGGTTTTGTTGTGATTTCTCATAGTCAGAATACAATTGCAATTAGAATTCTGAATGATCAGTAAGCAAGGACATGGGAGACCTATTATAACATTAATATCCTCCCACAGAGCTATGTCACAGAGATCACCTATTCCAAGACACATTCAGGACATGCATAGCAGGATATCATGTTAACTCCATTTTCAAGATGAATAATTTATCGATGATTTTCACAAGATCACAAAGTTGAAAACAGAGACAATTAACTCTGGACAATCTTATTTCAACCAAAGCTGATCATAAACAGCAAAATTGGTACAGTACAACATTTTGATTAACATAACAGGACGTAGGGTGGCATGTTTTCAACATACTTCTAATATGAGATGCAAAGCATGGAGTGGGTGGGGAATGGGAGGAGGTTTCCCCTCTCAGACGGGGGTGGGTGGGGGGTAATTCAGATTGTGTTTTTTCATCTTTGGACCAAAATTGTGCTGGTACAAGCGATATTTGTCAGGAATATATACATTTTATGCTCACAGAAATATTCCACCTTCATCCCCTCCCCTCAGTTTTTTTTTTGCATTTTTCAACTTTTTACAACTTTTAAAAATAATAATATCCAAGTTATTCCTGCGAGTAAAGGAGTTTGCCATGCTATGTCCCTGTTTAACATGGTGGGATCATTCAGCCAAATATTCCTGGGCTTTTAAGTGGAATACCAATAAGGCGGGTGCTTGGCAACTCAACGGTTGTTGCGACTTAAATTACCTCTCATAAACAGATTCAGTAAAACTGAGTCTGATACTTTTTTTTATATTGTTTGTGTTCATTGCTGCCACAGAATTCATTGTCTGGTAATTATTGGAACAAAATAATGGATTTCCAACTTAGAGTTTGAGTCACTATTCATAAGATGTCAGTAACACCGACTAGTTTCAATGTACTCGGAAAATGAGAAAAAAACAAGTTGTATAAATTAGATAAAGAGAGCCAAAATGGCCCTGAATCGCTCACCTGATTGCCAAACAACTGTCAAACAAGCTTGTAATTTCATAACAGAATTAGATCATGGAGTCGATGGCATGCCATTGCAAATTCCCGCACCCACCTTAAAGCGTTCATGCCCAGTAAGTGTATATATGGCTTAAGTGTGGGAATCTCAACAGTTTCCAAGTTATGACCAAGGGTTTATGTCCCCAGTGATGGGAATAGACCCCTGGGACAATACTGGTTGGATGACTGTATCCATCTCTTTACACCCATTATATATGGTTCAGGGTTCGACACTAACGCCAGCCCGGGGCTAGTCACTTTCGAGAAGGACTAGTAAAAACTTACAGTTGACAAGCCCGACGGGCTAGTTGTTTTTATTATTTAAATGTCAATTTTAAATGATCTTATATGATTCTGATGTCGAAAATTGCCAAATCATGTAAATTTTTCGCTATTCAAACTCTTCAATATCGTTCAATATCGTAATGTAATGTAGGGTACGATATAGACCAAGACAAGCACCTGAGAATGTGCGAATGTGTAGGTGTGTCAGATTACTGAACACTGATTGGCCATTTTTTGTTTGATGGCGCAAAAATGCTGAAATATAACCCGCGTTTTATACATGTCCCCACATCGTTTTCGTAGACGCTAGCATTTCTATCACTATATTAATTTCTTAGCATTTTATTGACATAATGAGTGTGACCTTCACATTATAACCAAAAACGTGGCGATATTTAAATACGGAGCTGTCTCCATCGAAACAAACGAAAAACAGCATAGGAAAAGCGTCATCAGCAAAAACCAACATGATTCAAATAAACACATCCGTGTATTTTAGCCATCGTGTAAGTGCCTACAGAGCCTTTTTCCCAGTTTTGGGGAAGGGGCCTTTTGCCTTATTTAGAGAAAAAAATCCATAAACGGGGAATGAAATTTCCAAGGTAAGTCTGCATGACTTTAAAAGAAATTTGGGTGGGGAAAGGGCCTTATACAGGCCACTGCAGAGAAGGGTATAATGGCCGTGGCCTATAAATGGATTGACTACGACCTAGTCACAAAGATGTTCTCTTGCAATATTTACAAGCAGTAGTCATATAGAAAATGCAACCTCAGCTGTAGATGAGATGATTATGAAGTTTCACCAAACATGCCTTTGCCAGGGAGGGAACCCACACTGGTCAGATGTCTGTCTATAGCTCCAAAGCTAAAGCCTTATCCATGGAGCATGATATTTTGGTATCTTTATTTTGCCGCAAAAGAGTAAAAGGTGGACTATTTGGTTTTAAGAAGGGCTAGTAAAAATAAGAAGGCATTAGCCCTGTATAGGGTGGAGATCTCAATGGTTTTCAAGGTATGACCCAGGGGCTATGTCATAGCCTCATAGCCGATGCTGGTTTTATAGCTGTTTCTGTCTGTTCATGCTCAGTATGTGTATAATATAGGTTTCAGAGAAGAAAATCTGTTAAGGTTTTTCCCTATATAAGTCAATATAAAACATGTGACCAAATTTGACCACATTGTCTCGTCTGGAACCAACTTGCTGCCACGTGGATTACGACTTTTTCGCAGCATCCCCGCGGCCATTTTTCAATCGAAGTCACAAATTCCCGCGATCGTACCGCGGATTGTCACCCGAAATATCGCGGGATTCCCCGAGACCATAAAAATCGCCGCGATTGCAAAATCCAGTCTCGAAAGAAAGCAATCACCGCGATTCTCTGTGATAGGTTCGGTTCACGGGGGAACGCGGGAGAAATTAGAGCAGGGATCAATAAAAAATGTAATAAAACTGATAAATACAATGAATAAATTTCGAAAGCAATATGTATTTCAAACTTTTAATGCATTTAATAACACATATTTTTCGTTTTTGTTGTCCAAAAGTCGCACTTCTCTCACTGGACATAAATTGGCTACCCACAATCCTTTGCGATGTGTATACCTATTAACAAGTGGGCACTAATAACGGGTTTATGGAATTCTTTACAATTTTTTCGGATTATTTCTGACTAAAGAACCCATCGATGTATTAATAATCAACAGCAGAATAGTAAAATGTGTTACAAATAACGATTAAATAAAAATATAATTCTAATTTTCAGTATAAGAACTACTAATTGAATTTTATGTTCAGTCACGGCGAAGTCGGTAATAGGAACCGCCATATAACTATCGTGAATACATTATCTGGGCATTTGAATTTTCCGAAAACAAACAAATTGCTTCTGCTTCGATTTTTTAATAGTTATTGAATAATAATGCATTAAATTGACTGCAAAAGTGTACATTGATACTGAAGGTAAATCGCGGCGATGGCCTGCGATTTCACACCGGGTAAAGCGGTGTGCGAATCAAAATGGATCACGGCGAATCGCAATGATTGTGTCGCGGTGGTCAAAAGTTATTTTCCCGCGTTGAGTGGACTGTCCGCCGATCGCGGGGACAAAATCAGTATTCCCTGGTGTGATAAAATCCCCGCGTTGAGTGTGATTAGTCACAATCCGCGTGGCAGCAACTATACATAACAAATATTAGACCTCTAGCTTATGTAGTTTTAGAGAAGATGGGTTGTTTGAAGATTTTCTTTCCTATGTAACTATAACCCCCTTTACCCCAGGGTCACCATTTGACCAGAATTGTTAAAGGACCATAATCTTATGCTATATATGGGCTCTATCTATACCTTGGGGTGTTAAAGGAGAAGATTTACTCTAGAGGACCATATGCGCATCTGTGGATGGGATAGTAAAAACGCTGCGACCGGGTCCTCAAGTTATCAAGTGAGGAAGTGTCGATTCTTACGATGGCGGGAGGTATACAGTACTGGTTCTACTCAGGAAAAATGGGGTAGTCTGCCTCTATCACAAAAGAAATCGACCGTCATATATGGCCTGACATGTGCTAAAAATGACATAAAAACACCTTTCAATCAACATGTATACATTTTCTTTGAATGACATGACACAGTCTTTCTCATGGTTCAATTGGATCCAAATCAATACAAGCTAGTGTGATTACAAGATAACATCTTGAAAGGCTATAATACAATCTTAATTTACTCGTTAAAACAAGTGCATCCTTACATTTGTTGCTCTTTCAATGTAAAGTACTAGTTTGCATGACAAGAAAGTGTTAAACATTAAGTCCATTAACACCACAATGCAGAGTTTCTCTGGCACAATTACAGAACTAGAATTGGGAGTTTTCTCCTGCAAAATTACAGAACTAGAATTGGAAGTTTCTGCCTGCACAATAACAGAGCTAGAATTGGGAATTTTCTGTTGCACAATTACAGAGTATTAATTGAAAGTTTCCGCCTGCACAATTACAGAACCAGAATTGGGAGGTTTCTGCACAATTACAGAACTAGAATTGGGAGTTTTCTCCTGCACAGTTACAGAACAAGAATTGGGAGTTACCTGTTGCACAATTACAGAACTAGAATCGGGAGTTTCCTGTTGCGCAATTACGCAACTAGAATTGGCAGTTTCCTTCTGCACAGTTACAGAACTAGAATTGGGAGTTTCCTTCTGCACAGTTACAGAACTAGAATTGCACAGTTACAGAACTAGAATTGGGAGTTTCTTGTTGCACAGTACAGAACTAGAATTAGGGGTTTCCTGTTGCAGAACAGGACAGTTACAGAACTAGAATTGGGAGTTTCCTCGATCCTGTACAATTACAGAACCAAAAAGTTGAATTTCCTGCACAATTACAGAACTGGAATTGGAAGTTTCCGCCTGCACAATAACAGAACTAGATTTGGGAGTTTCCTGCACAATTACAGAACTAGATTTGGGAGTTTCCTGCACAATAACAGAACTAAATATGAGAGTTTTCCTGCACAATTACAGAAATACAATTGGGAGCTTCCTGAACAATTACAGAACTAGAATTGGGAGTTTCCTCTTGCCCAAAACAGAACCAGAATTGGGAGTTTCCTCACTACAGAGCAGTAGATAATTTTTGACTGCAACGAGTATTTACTCATCAGATTCAAAATGAATCAGTAGAAGGAACTCATTCATTTAACAATTTCTTTAAATAGTTCATGCTTTCAAAATGGATGTGTGTCCATTTAATACCATGCTCTGATGTTAAGTGAAACAAAATGCTGTATGGCCTTTGTTCTTAATATCAGACCCATGCTTATAACAATTTTCATCATGTAAATATGTCATGTAAATATGGAATAAACTGTTCCACAGGACAATCAATGGCGTAGCTGCACTAAGGCACTGCAGGCCTGGACCTGCAGATTATTCTGGGAAACAAAATTTTGAAAATGCCAAATCTGCAATAAAACTGCGAGTGGGGAAGTGGGGGTAATGATAAGCAAACAGAAATTGATAGTTATATGTGTGTCTGTTTAAAATTGAGCAAAAACAAATATGTTTTAGCATTTTAAATGCATCTCGAAAATGCACCAGAATGCGCCAGAAACACTTTATTTATCAAAAAAATCACATTTGGGTAATCAAGCTGATTGTATTACAGTAAGTCACATACGGGTAATTCTCCATCTTTTACTGTGCCACATTCATCACATACAGTCTCATAGGAACCATCTCCATATATGGATAAAGGCCAACACGGGCCTCAGGAGAGGCAGCAGACCTTCCCAATCAATTATTTATGCCTATCATCATTAACTGGTTTGCAACAATGATTGAGCGAACAGGGTTAACGAAAGGCAATTCTAGCGTTATGTAATCATTCTACTGTTACAAAGCATGAAATTAGTTTGCAACAATCATCTAGAGAACTAGGTTAACAAAAGGCAATTCTAGCGTTATGTAATAATGGAATTACAGCACTGTAGAATGCCAGGACTATTCTTAGGAAGCTTTATTTATAATTTTCCATTTCAGAGATGTTGAGATTTTATCTTTTTTTTCAGGTGATAAAATGTGTGTTACTCGGTTTTTATCCTTAGGTTCTATAGTAAAATAAAAATCTTTGGCAGAGTAAACAGACGATATTTTCAAGAGTTTGATTTTGAAAGATACATAATATTATATTGAATCAGTTTGCACGAATGTGAACGAAATATGCAGGGTTTCAAAATAATCACACTGTAGATACCTTAATTTTAACAGTAAACTTGGATGAACATCAAGGATAAAGACTGAGTTTATCACCTACCAGAATGTATTAGTATGTCTTATGTCTGGTCACTGATTGGTCAGCTTTTTTGATGATGCTCTATCAAAATTATTAATAACCAAGAGAAATATATCAGTGAGAGAATATATAATTAAAGTATCACATTCTGCATTTCAGTTATACTCTTATAGGAAAATAAATGTTCCCAGAAACTCAAGATTTATTAATTACAGAAGAAGTACCAACAGTGGTGCAAACGCCTGATTTTAACTTCAACATTTTAACTGAAAAATCAAAGTAAAAAGATGGATAATTCAGGTAAAATACATGACAAGAGTCATGGTTCTTGTCATATAACATTGTGTAATGACAATGCACAAGTTTCAAAGCTTTAGTTTTTGAGAAATGAGGGAAAAAATACTTTAACCAAATACTTTAAGCAAAACGTCAAAATGTGTAGACAGATGGACGGACGGACGGAAATCGCCAAAATAAAAGCCTGGATTTGCTATGCAATCCGGCTAAAAATAATGTTTTCTATAGCAAAATAGCAGTAGTTTATGATATATTTAATTATTTAACATATTTCATAAATACTGCTTTAACAGTTTTCCATTAATGCTCTGGACAGAAATATTAAATGTAACAGGAAACCCACAAATAGATTAAAAATTCTATATTGCAAGACATCACAAGACCACTCATTGATATGTGGGCAAATTTCATCGAGATACCTTGAATGTTTTTATCAATTATGCTCCAGAAACAATTGAATTGAATTGAATTGGATTTGATAGTCGCACCAACAGCTAAGGTCATATGGCGACTTTCCAGCTTCCATTGGTGGAGGAAGACCCCAGGTGCCCCTCCGGGCAATTTTCGTGCACGGGCGGGCACCTGGGTAGAACCACCGACGTTCCGCAAGCCAGCTGCATAGCTTCCTCACATAAAGATTCCTAGGCCCCTGAGGGATCGAACCTACAGCGGTGAGGGGCAAGTGATTTCAAGTCAGAGAAGTTAACCACTCGTCCATGGACGCCCCTCCAGAAACAATACTAAATAATTTTACTATCTTGTTTCCTTGATATGGACACCATACATATTGATTTATTAAATTATTAAAAAGTTGTTTAAAGTGAAAGTTACAAGACCATTAGGTTGATATTCATGAAAATACCTTAATAGTTTTTCCAGTTGCACTCTGGAAACATATATTTGAATTTATTAGAAATGCAAGATATACTGACATAAGAATGTTCTACATACATATTAACTCTTAGCCTGCTAAGGGCGACTACAACAGCCTTTGCAGCCAGTATAAACCCAGATCAGCCTGCGAGTAACTCGCAGGCTGATCAGGGTTTACACTGTCTGGCTGCTCATCAGTCATTTAACCAAAACACGCCCTTTGTAACATTATTAGTTATTGGGTTTGTTACTGACCCCCTACAGAAATATGTGGGGGCAGTAAGAATTATAGGGGGCGAGGCAATGATTTATTGCATCGAGCACCTTTTTTTTTAAGGCAAACGCCTAAATTTAACCAATTTTAATGGAGTGTCAAAGTCATTGAGACATTTGCGCAATTTGACGTCACAACCGGTATAGTTTAAAAACCTTATTAAATTTACTTATTATGTTTGTTACTAACGCCTTAATTAAAGAACTATTTGCAAATGATTTAAACTTTGAATCGGAATTCTAGTCCATATTGTTTTAGTGACCCCTTATGAAATCTACTGACCCACTATAGAATAATAGAGGGTTACCATGTGACCGCTCTTATCCAATGTAATTCCTAGGAGTTTGTGCCATGTGCAATAAAAATGAATGGTCTAAATTTAAAGAAAGGACAGTCCATTATACATTCATAGGGGGCTAAGGGTTAAAGGGCACCACAAGATCACTAGGTTGGTTATGTGTACCAGGTTTCATGAAAATACCTTGAATGATTTTGGGAGTTATGACCTGGAAACAAAATTATGACCGACTGACTGACAAAGCAGACGGATCTCATTTGTAAACCCCACACGCCTAACACTTTGTTTTGCGAGGATAATCAGTTTAATGACTTGCTTACCTGTGAGCAAGATGAGCATCTAGATCTGAGCGAGGCAGTACTTCTTCACAGTAGTCCACGTTCGGGCACACCACCAGTAACTTGTCCAGTAATCTGCAATATATATCTATAACTTTCTTATCACATAACTTACATTGTGGGATACAGTCATGATATATTTATCATATTACACTAGAGAAATAAATATGCAAATGAAGCTGGAATCAAGGTTCGATCCATTCCATTCAGCTTGCTGTGCATCGTAATCGCCTCATCGATTTCCATTGTTCGGTGGCATACGGAGAAGACCGAGTGAACATCAATCGACAACGTTACACATAGTAAGCTACAAGGGAGCTATAATAGGAAATGGTCATTACGACGCTTTTTACTTTAGTTATGCAATAAATACAATCTCATATTTGTGCCTATTTAAAATTGAGTTTATTAAACTTGACATGAAGCTCGGCACAGCCTTGCATCATATAATTGTATCCCAACTCACTTAATAAATCATTAAACAGGCACTCATGTAAGATCCTCTATTTATTTTAACAGCAAACATATTTCAAAAGATAGTCTACAGAAAAAGCGAGTTTGTACATTGACTGATATGCACTATTTCGTGAACCCGTAACCCGCTAAGCACAACTATAATAGCCTATGCGTCCATTGTAAACCCAGAGTAACTCGCAGGCTGATCAGGGTTTACAATGTCTGGCTGCTGATCAGTCTTTTTCCCCAAAACACACCTTTGTCACATCAATGGTATGGTCTTAATTCAAAGAAAGAACAGTCCATGTAGCAGATTAAGGGTTAAATGAACCTCACATGGGCTAAGACTGATAAATCATAAAGTTTGGCTGTTTTGTGACTTTAATAATTGAAGAGTTTACTTAATCTTTGTTTAGGAGTACATTCATGTCATGAAGAAAACACTACTCCATATATTTTCAAAACTCCAAAAACCATCATTTAGTTAAACTAGTTTTTTCCCTTTTAAATAATGGGAGTGCAATGTTTTTTTACTACTCTGGGGTGGATTTATATCCTAACATCTAGAACAAGTTACTAATCAAATCCTTGAACAAGCCTCGAAAAATGTTAGAACATTTCCTACTAACCACCCATGGCACTTTTGCTTAAAGATGTTTGTTCGAATTACTGCATGCATTAATATAGTTTGAACGTTAAATCAACCGAAGACTTAAATATTGTTTCAAATGATATATGGATGTTGAAGGATGAGCAGGGGAATTCAACACTGTCTCAATCTCATTAAAATCAAACCCTCTATCACCATACAATACTTTACACTTCAAGGTGGAGAGAAACAAGGCTTTGATTTTAATGAGAATCACACTACATATAACTTTGAAGGATTAGCAGGGGAATACAACACTACATGTAACTTTGAAGGACAAAGCAGGGAAAACAGCACTGTGTGTAACTTTGAAGGATGAGCAGGCAAATACAACACTGTCTGCAACTTTGAAGGGTGAGAAAGGGAAAACAACACTGTCTGCAACTTTGAAGGATGAGCAGGCAAATACAACACTGTAACTTTGAAGGACAAAGCAGGGGAAAACAACACTGTCTGCAACTTTGAAGAATGAGCAGGCAAATACAACACTGTCTGCAACTTTGAAGGACAAAGCAGGGAAAAACAACACTGTCTGCAACTTTGAAGGATGAGCAGAGGATAACAACACTGTCTGCAACTTTGAAGGATGAGCAGAGGATAACAACACTGTCTGCAACTTCGAAGGATGAGCAGAGGTTAACAACACTGTCTGCAACTTTGAAGGATGAGCAGAGGATAACAACACTGTCTGTAACTTTGAAAGATGAGTAAGGGAATACAACAATTTCTGTAACTTTGAAGGATGAGCAGGCAAATACAACACTGTAACTTTGAAGGATGAGCAAGAAAAACAGCACTGTCTGTAACTTTGAAGGATGAGGAGGGGGAAACAACACTGTCTATAACTTTGAAGGATGAGCAGAGGATAACAACACTGTCTGCAATTTGAAGGATGAGCAGGGGAAAACAACACTGTAACTTTGAAGAATGAGCAGGGGAAAACACTTTGTTACTTTGAAGAATGAGCAGGGGAAAACACTTTGTAACTTTAAAGGATGAGCAGTGTAATACAACACTATTTTGAAGGATGAGCAGGAGAAAACAACACTGTAACATATCAGATACTTAAGCACTATAAAGGTTTCCTTCTAAAGGATTGTTACATTTCTCCAAATTGCTTCAAAACGATTAAAATTCTAGAGGTGTACATAATATTTCACTCCAATGAGTATTTACACATTTACAGTTTGTGACTGAGAATAGAGAAACTATATTGTACTTGTAACCAGCTAACTACAGTTTGTGACTGAGAATAGAGAAACTATTGTACATGTAACCAGCTAACTACAGTTTGTGACTGAGAATAGAGAAACTATTGTACTTGTAACCAGCTAACTACAGTTTGTGACTGAGAATAGAGAAACTATATTGTACTTGTAACCAGCTAACTACAGTTTGTGACTGAGAATAGAGAAACTACTGTACTTGTAACCAGCTAACTACAGTTTGTGACTGAGAATAGAGAAACTATTGTACTTGTAACCAGCTAACTACAGTTTGTGACTGAGAATAGAGAAACTATTGTACTTGTAACCAGCTAACTACAGTTTGTGACTGAGAATAGAAAAACTATTGTACTTGTAACCAGCTAACTACAGTTTGTGACTGAGAATAGAGAAACTACTGTACTTGTAACCAGCTAACTACAGTTTGTGACTGAAAATAGACAAACTATCTTGTACTTGTAACCAGCTAACTACAGTTAGTGACTGAGAATAGAGAAACTATATTGTACTTGTAACCAGCTAACTATAGTTTGTGACTGAGAATAGAGAAACTATTGTACTTGTAACCAGCTAACTACAGTTTGTGACTGAGAATAGAGAAACTACTGTACTTGTAACCAGCTAACTACAGTTTGTGACTGAGAATAGAGAAACTATATTGTACTTGTAACCAGCTAACTACAGTTTGTGACTGAGAAAAGAGAAACTATTGTACTTGTAACCAGCTAACTACAGTTTGTGACTGAGAATAGAGAAACTATTGTACTTGTAACCAGCTAACTACAGTTTGTGACTGAGCATAGAGAAACTACTGTACTTGTAACCAGCTAACTACAGTTAGTGACTGAGAATAGAGAAACTATATTGTACTTGTAACCAGCTAACTATAGTTTGTGACTGAGAATAGAGAAACTATTGTACTTGTAACCAGCTAACTACAGTTTGTGACTGAGAATAGAGAAACTACTGTACTTGTAACCAGCTAACTACAGTTTGTGACTGAGAATAGAGAAACTACTGTACTTGTAACCAGCTAACTACAGTTTGTGACTGAGAATAGAGAAACTATTGTACTTGTAACCAGCTAACTACAGTTTGTGACTGAGAATAGAGAAACTATATTGTACTTGTAACCAGCTAACTACAGTTTGTGACTGAGAATAGAGAAACTATTGTACTTGTAACCAGCTAACTACAGTTTGTGACTGAGAATAGAGAAACTACTGTACTTGTAACCAGTTAACTACAGTTTGTGACTGAGAATAGAGAAACTACTGTACTTGTAACCAGCTAACTACAGTTTGTGACTGAGAATAGAGAAACTATTGTACTTGTAACCAGCTAACTACAGTTTGTGACTGAGAATAGAGAAACTATATTGTACTTGTAACCAGCTAACTACAGTTTGTGACTGAGAATAGAGAAACTATTGTACTTGTAACCAGCTAACTACAGTTTGTGCCTGAGAATAGAGAAACTACTGTACTTGTAACCAGATAACTACAGTTTGTGACTGAGAATAGAGAAACTATTGTACTTGTAACCAGCTAACTACAGTTTGTGACTGAGAATAGAGAAACTATTGTACTTGTAACCAGCTAACTACAGTTTGTGACTGAGAATAGAGAAACTATTGTACTTGTAGACAGCTAACTACAGTTTGTGACTGAGAATAGAGAAACTATATTGTACTTGTAACCAGCTAACTACAGTTTGTGACTGAGAAAAGAGAAACTATTGTACTTGTAACCAGCTAACTACAGTTTGTGACTGAGAATAGAGAAACTATTGTACTTGTAACCAGCTAACTACAGTTTGTGACTGAGCATAGAGAAACTACTGTACTTGTAACCAGCTAACTACAGTTAGTGACTGAGAATAGAGAAACTATATTGTACTTGTAACCAGCTAACTATAGTTTGTGACTGAGAATAGAGAAACTATTGTACTTGTAACCAGCTAACTACAGTTTGTGACTGAGAATAGAGAAACTACTGTACTTGTAACCAGCTAACTACAGTTTGTGACTGAGAATAGAGAAACTACTGTACTTGTAACCAGCTAACTACAGTTTGTGACTGAGAATAGAGAAACTATTGTACTTGTAACCAGCTAACTACAGTTTGTGACTGAGAATAGAGAAACTATATTGTACTTGTAACCAGCTAACTACAGTTTGTGACTGAGAATAGAGAAACTATTGTACTTGTAACCAGCTAACTACAGTTTGTGACTGAGAATAGAGAAACTACTGTACTTGTAACCAGTTAACTACAGTTTGTGACTGAGAATAGAGAAACTACTGTACTTGTAACCAGCTAACTACAGTTTGTGACTGAGAATAGAGAAACTATTGTACTTGTAACCAGCTAACTACAGTTTGTGACTGAGAATAGAGAAACTATATTGTACTTGTAACCAGCTAACTACAGTTTGTGACTGAGAATAGAGAAACTATTGTACTTGTAACCAGCTAACTACAGTTTGTGCCTGAGAATAGAGAAACTACTGTACTTGTAACCAGATAACTACAGTTTGTGACTGAGAATAGAGAAACTATTGTACTTGTAACCAGCTAACTACAGTTTGTGACTGAGAATAGAGAAACTATTGTACTTGTAACCAGCTAACTACAGTTTGTGACTGAGAATAGAGAAACTATTGTACTTGTAGACAGCTAACTACAGTTTGTGACTGAGAATAGAGAAACTATATTGTACTTGTAACCAGCTAACTACAGTTTGTGACTGAGAATAAAGAAACTATATTGTACTTGTAACCAGCTAACTACAGTTTGTGACTGAGAATAGAGAAACTATTGTACTTGTAACCAGCTAACTACAGTTTGTGACTGAGAATAGAGAAACTATATTGTACTTGTAACCAGCTAACTACAGTTTGTGATTGAGAATAGAGAAACTATTGTACTTGTAACCAGCTAACTACAGTTTGTGACTGAGAATAGAGAAACAATATTGTACTTGTAACCAGCTAACTACAGTTTGTGACTTAGAATAGAGAAACTATTGTACTTGTAACCAGCTAACTACAGTTTGTGACTGAGAATAGAGAAACTATATTGCACTTGTAACCAGCTAACTACAGTTTGTGACTGAGAATAGAGAAACTATTGTACTTGTAACCAGCTAACTACAGTTTGTGACTGAGAATAGAGAAACTATATTGCACTTGTAACCAGCTAACTACAGTTTGTGACTGAGAATAGAGAAACTATTGTACTTGTAACCAGCTAACTACAGTTTGTGACTGAGAATAGAGAAACTATATTGTACTTGTAACCAGCTAACTACAGTTTGTGATTGAGAATAGAGAAACTATTGTACTTGTAACCAGCTAACTACAGTTTGTGACTGATATTAGAGAAACAATATTGTACTTGTAACCAGCTAACTACAGTTTGTGACTGAGAATAGAGAAACTATTGTACTTGTAACCAGCTAACTACAGTTTGTGACTGAGAATAGAGAAACTATATTGCACTTGTAACCAGCTAACTACAGTTTGTGACTGAGAATAGAGAAACTACTGTACTTGTAACCAGCTAACTACAGTTTGTGACTGAGAATAGAGAAACTATTGTACTTGTAACCAGCTAACTACAGTTTGTGACTGAGAATAGAGAAACTATATTGCACTTGTAACCAGCTAACTACAGTTTGTGACTGAGAATAGAGAAACTACTGTACTTGTAACCAGCTAACTACAGTTTGTGACTGAGAATAGAGAAACTATTGTACTTGTAACCAGCTAACTACAGATTGTGACTGAGAATAGAGAAACTATTGTACTTGTAACCAGCTAACTACAGTTTGTGATTGAGAATAGAGAAACTATTGTACTTGTAACCAGCTAACTACAGCTTGTGACTGAGAATAGAGAAACAATATTGTACTTGTAACCAGCTAACTACAGTTTGTGACTGAGAATAGAGAAACTATTGTACTTGTAACCAGCTAACTACAGTTTGTGACTGAGAATAGAGAAACTATATTGTACTTGTAACCAGCTAACTACAGTTTGTGACTGAGAATAGAGAAACTATTGTACTTGTAACCAGCTAACTATAGTTTGTGACTGCGAATAGAGAAACTATTGTACTTGTAACCAGCTAACTACAGTTTGTGACTGAGAATAGAGAAACTATATTGTACTAGTAACCAGCTAACTACAGTTTGTGACTGAGAATAGAGAAACTACTGTACTTGTAACCAGCTAACTACAGTTTGTGACTGAGAATAGAGAAACTATTGTACTTGTAACCAGCTAACTACAGTTTGTGACTGAGAATAGAGAAACTATTGTACTTGTAACCAGCTGACTACAGTTTGTGACTTAGAGAACAGAGAAACTATATGGTACTTGTAACCAACAAACTCACAGTTCGTGACTTAGAGAACAGAGAAACCACATTGTACTTACCTTGTGGGACAGAGCAGTAAGGGAGTGCTGCCATTTGGAGTATGTTCCATTACCATACTATTATTTTGTCTTTATACAGTAATATCAGTATTAACATATCCAGCAGGTCTCTCTCCATTATTGGTTATAATTGTTCATTGTTCTGTTTCACTGTAGCACACATATATATCCACTTTCTGTTCCTTTGTAGAACATATATACAACTATATCATTATTACTATAATAGACCAGGTAACAATTTCACACAGACTAGATCATACTTCTGAAAGTTTCCTTGTTGATCAGAAGCTTTCTGATCAGAAATGACTTCTTTAGTGTCAATATGGAAGGTCTTCAGGTTCAATAACTAAACTTGTACCAAATGATTTTCCTTTGTTTTTGCTTATGATATAATTTTCATAAACCTGAAGGTCTGAACCTAAACCGTGCTATGACTGCCGGTATTATATTTCAGCCGTGCTATAAATGACAGATTCGGCAGTTATAACATGGTCTCCCCAATTTTACACGCACGTAATTGTAATGTTTACACACAACCTGTCAATCAAAATGTCAATTACCGGCATTGAATGGCTATGGTACAAAACATTTATATCATATTTTTCTCGTATGTGATTTATATTGCACTCTCGAGCCTCGAGAAGCAATATGGTGTTGTCTTAATGGTCGATATCTCAGAGGCTACAAAAGGAGTAACTAAAAGTGTGTTGTATTCCTAAATAAGGACACGCTGTGAAATAATAATAATTCCATGGTGGAAATTATGATGTTATGCTATGTAGACATATATAAATATAGTGATTGGTGAAATTTTTGTATGACTGGAATGATCGCTGATGTTACGCTCTGTAGGGAAAGATGATGTAATACTGAGTAAGCTTCTTTGTTTGGTTTAACGTCATTTTCCAGCATATTTTAGCTATGTATGACGGCTGATGGAGGCAATTTGACCCACTTATTCCTAGGTAGAACCAGTACTGTACACCTCCCATCATCCTTAAGAATCAACACTTTCTCACTCCAGGTTGAGCTCCCAGTGGGAACGTACATCAGTGAGAGGGCAGGCTGAGCTCCCAGTGGGAACGTACATTAGCGAGAGGGCAGGCTGAGCTCCCAGTGGGAACGTACAGCAGCGAGAGGGCAGACGAGAAGGTTTAAAATGCAACGTTGTTAACCCCTCGACAATGGAGGTGCAATGATGACTATATGCTTCTGGAGATTATTTAATGCTGGGAACGATGATAGGGAAATCCTTCCCGAGATGGTAGACATGTTGTTCTTTTCACGAACGAGCGTATGAGAGTGAGAACATTTTTCCTACAAGCGAATCCAGCAGTTATAGAATCTATTTATAACATTTTAAATTAGTGTATGCATAATTTTAACCTAAATTATTTGCTTCTTTTAATGTTATCGGCAGATGACGTTGACATCAACAAAACTTTATTGACATCATTACTCAACATCACAGTTAGTTATTTTTGTGTTCGGAGTTATTAATATTTAGCGAATATAAATATTCTTTCACTGAGAAATCCCAACCGTTCACCCACAGAAATGTAATAAATTATCATTAATTTTGTAAATGCCATCCACTTATTTCTGTATTTCTCCTAAATAACATTATCATTCCTTTTCTTCATCACAGCCACGGGAATATATATTTCATAATTACATCCAAGATGTATTTTCTGAGTGTGTCCTTTTTAAGGAGCATAACACGATAATCAAACAATAATCACCACAGCAATCAGTTCCTTTAAAGTGCCACTGTTATTAATGCACCAAAGAAATATTCAGTTAATATTTCCCACAGAAATATCATACAATGCCCAATAATTCCTTGAATTATCAATCTGTTCTTATTTAGCCCTTAATAGCGTCCACGTTCATGAGGAATGTTATAATGTCTTCCTTAAAGAGCATCATTAGCATTTTCCTGGTAAGGTGATAAGTATCTGCATTATATACTTCCCATAGATATAATTACATTGGTTGTATTATTTATTATATTAGAGCCATCAATTTTGCACATCTGCTGATAACAAACCTAATTTTTTCTCCACTTTCTCATACACAGATATTTGTCTGATTTCACAGGAGACACATCATAACTTCATCAATGTACGTTCAAATTAATCTAATAAAATAACACAGATCTACTACAGTAGTTTGAAGAAAAAAAAACATCTTCTGAAGATGGCGTCAGGGAAAGAAAGTTTTGAAAGTACTTTCGAACTTTATCAATAGCAGCTTCATTAAAAGTGGTATTAATATTCAATTCATGATATAGAGATTATTTAACTGTTGGGATCGATAATAGGGAAATCCTTCCTGAGTGATAGACGTGTGGTTCTTTTCATGAACTGGCGCACGCGAGTGAGTGCAAAAACAAAGCACGTCTACCATCAAGTGAAGGATTACCCAATAATCGCTCCTAGCAGTTAAATAATCTATTTATAACATTTTAAATTACGTTTTTGCAAACAAATATTTGCTTTATTTGAACGTTATCGGCGGATGACGTCGATGTCAGCAACACTTTATTGACGTCACGACTCAACGTCGCAACGTTAGTCATTATGGTGTTCTAAGTTAGCAACGTTAGTTATTATTGTGTTCTGAGTTAGTTATTAATATTTAGCGATTATGAATATTCTTGCACTGAGAAATCTCGATCTTTCACGCATAGAAATGTAATAAATGCTTTTCTTTTCTACCAGTTATTAGTTATTACACTTTTATAAATCAAGTCAATTAAATTATATGGCAATGAAGGTTTATATTTTCACTTTCATATCAGTAAATTTTATAAAATTATTTGAAACGGATTTCAAGAAATACGAGTGTTTACAACCCTACTGTAGCCGCCACGGAGCAGGTCATTTGTGTGCTATGGTGTCGCCTTGAAAACCAACAACAACCTAACGCTATAAATGATGAAAAAATGCTAGAAATAACAAACACAATTGTTATTTAATTAGATATTTGTATTATTTATGGTTTGCATTAAATAAATAGTTTACTTCATTGTTGTTTTATAAGTATACAACAGCTTCGGAAAGAGATCATAGAAATTCGATCGAGTTTAACATAAATGTTCAAAATATTTAGAAAGCAAATAGCATAGTCATTCCAAAAGACATGTTTATTGAACATATATCGCTATTTTTAATTTATATTCTTATATATTTTGAAGAAAATATGTAAGATTTTAAAACTGTATGTTTTTGTATCTCATTTTTTGTATTATTTTTTTTGTTTCATTAAAAGTTCATATTATTTAGTATTCTATTAACATTTTAGTGCTCCGTGATTATTTCCGACATCGTCAATTTCAGCTTAAAAGCAAGGAAACGTTCGTCTACTTATTTATATTTATCATAGTTCTCCTTTTGTCCAATATTCATAAAAGACCATAATTGTAATTTTGGAATAGCAGTGACAGTGCCACTTTAGTTTTGTGTATTTTTGCCGACGATTTTCCTTTTATTTAGCCATTCCTGAAACTCAGTTATGAAATAAAGACATCACATTTTGGACTGCTCCGTAGATGGGTTTCTCGCCCTATTATATCATTCATTGCAACGTAACTAGACATGGTATCGATTTTTTGTTTAATTCATTTGATTTCTTATGTCGAGTTGGATTACAACATGTATGAATCTTAAAAGTTTACGTTAATAAATGAGTGCGATTTCTGAATCATTATATATTATACTTTTCTACCAAAAGCAGCTTCAATAAAAGTATTCATTTCTGAATCATATATTTTTCAGCTATACCAATAGCAGCTTCAATACTTTTCAGCTCTATATACCAATTGCAGCTTAAATAAGTATTCATTTCTGAATCATATACTTTTCAGCTATACCAATAGCAGCTTCAATACTTTTCAGCTCTATATACCAATTGCAGCTTAAATAAGTATTCATTTCTGAATCATTTACTTTTCAGCTATACCAATAGCAGCTTCAATACTTTTCAGCTCTATATACCAATTGCAGCTTAAATAAGTATTCATTTCTGAATCATATATTTTTCAGCTATACCAATAGCAGCTTCAATATTTTTCAGCTCTATATACCAATTGCAGCTTAAATAAGTATTCATTTCTGAATCATATATTTTTCAGCTATACCAATAGCAGCTTCAATATTTTTCAGCTCTATATACCAATTGCAGCTTAAATAAGTGTTCATTTCTGAATCATATATTTTTCAGCTATACCAATAGCAGCTTCAATATTTTTCAGCTCTATATACCAATTGCAGCTTAAATAAGTATTCATTTCTGAATCATATATTTTTCAGCTATACCAATAGCAGCTTCAATAAAAGTCTCCATTTCATTGCCATTCCGGCAGCGACTCTTATATGGTTTTCATAATTGCACATGGTAAGGTATCAATGAACAGTTTCTTTGATTTTTTTGTTTTGATAACGCAATCTTATAATTACTCATGGTAGCAGTGAACAGCTAATTTGCGTTGTGATGCACAAGCTAACGCACACGCATCTCTTACAGTCATGTAAACAATTGTATTTCTGTGCTGATGTGTAATTCTAGCATGTTGTGCTACAAAGGTGAATATGTATGTAATCAATATGTAACGCATGTCAAGGATTTGAGCAGAAAGAAGCGATGTCGTCCCAACTTGATTCAAAATGCTTGGTAGGAAGAACTGATGGTAAAAATTGGGAAGTAAGTGTCTGGAAAGAAAAAACGGTCATGGCGTGTCTACGTCGTCATGACAACATTTATTTATTTATTGATTTTAATATTGTTTTAACACACGTGACATGATCTGTTATTATGTTAAACTTTGTTCCAGTTCCTACCCAGATATAATGCTATTTTCTCTCGGCAGCTATTTTATGCTTGCTAAAACCTTGCTTGTCTGCTACTGATACTGTATTTTCTACCTGCCCTATACCTGAAACCGGTTGCATGTGTGTGCCACCTAATGCTTACATTATACCTCGACATATTGTTTTATGGGGCAAACATTGATTTTTATTTCTAACCTGATAACAGAACCTGCTCATCTAATCTTGCTAATGTGAATGCACTGTAGTTGGGTCGTGGAATGTTTAGTTTCACTCTTACAGAAAATGTAAAACATTCGGAAGGTGTTGGCAAAGTTTCCCCATGACACATACTGCCATATTTATATGCCCCAAATACACTTATCTTGCACTGTTTGTATATCTCATGACACTTATATTGCCATATTTATATGCCCCAAACACACTTATATTGCATTGTTTGTATGTCGATCTCATGATACTTATATTGCCATATTTATATGCCGCGAACACACTTATATTGCACTGTTTGTATGTATCAAGACACTTATATTGCCATATTTATATACCCCAAACACACTTATATTGCAGTTTGTATGTCTCATGACACTTATACCATATTTATATGCCCCAAACACACTTATATTGGACTGTTTGTATGTCTAATGACACTTATACCATATTTATATGCTCCAAACACACTTATATTGCACCGTTTGTATGTCTCATGACACTTATACATCTCCATGACACTTTTATGTTTATATGTCCTTGACAATTATATTCAATGTTCATAAATCCACGACACAAAAACAATAATGTTTATATGTTCCCATGACACCTATATGTATAATGTCAACAAGACACTATATTCCAACGGATATAAAGAAATGAAAGATATCACAGTGCTTTTATATATTCCTATGACACTTATATTTCAATGTGTATATGTCCACATGTTTCTTATATTAAATCAATGTTCATAAAATCATGACACTTCTATTTCAACGTTTATGTTTCCTGATGACACGTATATAATATAATATAATCCATGATACTTATATTGCAAAGTGTATACATCCATGACACTTATATTGCAAAGTGTATAAATGCATGACACTTATATTGCAAAGTGTATAAATACTTGACACTTATATTGCAAAGTGTGTACATCCATGACACTTATATTGCAAAGTGTATACATCCATGACACTTATATTGTAAAGTGTATACATCCATGACACTTATGTTGTAAAGTGTATACATCCATGACACTTACATTGCAAAGTGTATAAAGCAGTCTGACTGTGTTTTTTTATAAGAACAACAACTCCTGATATGAGCATTATGAAGCAATGAGAAAATGACATACTGCAGTCCATGATAAAACATTCATTTGTTTTTAATTTGTAGCAGCTGCTTCTCTTATTTCCTACATAATTGGAGTTTTCAACTGCACTGACATGCAAGAACCACAGTTGTGAATGAGATCCATTCTAAAAGTTTAGGAACCGGTGTAGATGAATCACTGTGTAGATGAATCACTGTGTAGATGAGATAACTGGCAATGTCAACACCCTGAGGTGAATGCTGAGTTGTATGTGAAGACTTAATTATCAGGCAGCACTTTTGATTTAAACGCAACATAGTAATCAGCAACAGTACTCCCAGATCTCATTCATTGCAGTGATCAGTACTGTCAGATCTCACACATAGCAGTGATCAGGAGTGCCAGATCTCATTCATTGCAGTGATCAGTATTGTCAGATCTCTTTCATGGCAGTGATCAGTACTGCCAGATCTCATTCATGGAAGTGATCAGTACTGCCAGATCTCATTCATGGCAGTGATCAGTACTGTCAGATCTCTTTCATGGCAGTTATCAGTACTGCCAGATCTCTTTCATGGCAGTGACCAGACTGCCAGATCTCTTTCATGGCAGTGATCAGTACTGCCAGATCTCATTAAATTGTATGGCAGTGACCAGCAGTACTGCCAGTACTGCCAGATCTCATTCATTGCAGTGATCAGTACTGCCAGATCTCGTTTATGGCAGTGATCAGTACTGCCAGATCTCTTTCATGGCCAGATCTCGTTTATGGCAGTGACCAGTACTGCCAGATCTCTTTCATGGCAGTGATCAGTACTGCCAGATCTCATTAAATTGTATGGCAGTGACCAGCAGTACTGCCAGTACTGCCAGATCTCATTCATGGCAGTGATCAGTACTGCCAGATCTCATTAAATTGTATGGCAGTGACCAGCAGTACTGACAGTACTGCCAGATCTCATTCATGGCAGTGATCAGTACTGCCAGATCTCGTTTATGGCAGTGATCAGTACTGTCAGATCTCTTTCATGGTACTGATCAGTACTGCCTGATCTCATTCTTGGCAGTGATCAGTACTGCAGCATCTCATGAGTATGGCTAGACAGTTCTGCCAAATTGCACTAAAATTACTACTCCCTGCAAAACAACTGTCATCACCTATTTGGAAAAATGTAGAAATCTCTTTTATTCTACTCTTCTAGAGAATCAGAAGTGCTTTTATCTAATCTGATGCAGCTTCACCAAAATTAACTGTCAATTCTCAACTGTACAGCAAGAAAAGTAGCAAAATCAGCTGAAGTTAATTTATTAGAAAAAAAAAAGACTTAGGAAACAGGTGATGCAGAAAAGTGACTACACAAAATGCAGAACTTTGATAATGCTATAAAAAAACTGCTTTTCTTTAAAAGCTGATAAATTATTATCTAAAACAAACGCAGTAAGAGCTCCAGTAAAAAGCAATTTAAAAACTTGTTTTAAGTCTTGCATGGTATCCAGTATTGAGGCCATGTTCCCTTGTTCCCTGAAAATATTACCCAATGTTCCCCAAAAAATATTTTGCTTTGTTCCCCAAAAATATTTTTCCTAGGTTCCCTTATTCACCAAAAATATTACCAATAACAGACATTATTATATAACCTATAAATAGACGCGTTTTCATTGGCTAAAAAGTAATTTTTTAGAAAAAATATCTAGCGATATTGACCTGTTTTTTTGATATTGACCTGTTTTTTTGATATTGACCTGTTTTATATAATTGTTTTTTTGATATTGACCTGTTTTATATAATTGTAAATTGAGGGTTATATAATAAAACAGTTATGGACTTTTCAGCTGTTATACATGATGTTGATATGTACCAAAAAATCATTATTGACCTCGGCTATCGCCTCGGTCAATAATGATTTTTTTGGTGCATATCACATCATGTATAACAGCTGAAAAGTCCATAATTGTATAATGTTCCCTCGTTCCCCAAACATAAAAGGTCATGTTCCCTTGTTCCCTGGTTCCCAAAACCCCTGGGAGACCATCAGTATTTTTATAATCAAAACACTATTTTCATTATATTTCTTTAAACATATATTTCCTTTAAAATGTCTTACTGGAGGTGCAAAGAAATTGGTGTCATTCCCAATACCAACCTTAAAGGGGTTGTTGCACTAATTTCAAACAATGTTTATTTTCAAGGGCTCTGAAAAACTTGAAAAGAACTGAAAGAATTATAAAAATGCCATGAAAAACAAGAGATATGACCTATTGAAAAGTTGCAAAGAAACATAAATGGAGGCAGCCATCTTGGAACGATATGTCATCGCGGCTTTTTACCATAAATGGCATATCAAGTTGACAAAATGTCTTTTAAAGCAAAGAAAATCACTGCAAATGAAAAATAAGCAGACAATTTATACATTTTACATCTGTATATTTATTTTTGATCAATTTGCAGTGATTTCCTTTGCAAAAGGTCATATCTCCTTTACCTTTTATGACATTTTGACAATTCTTTCAGCTCTTTGCAAGTTTTTCCGAGCCCTTTTAAATAAATTGTCTTTGAAAATAGTGCATCAACCCCTTTAACCATCACAATGTGCTTTCGTTGCATAATTATGCATTACATTCAGGATCATGTACCTCTCAGTTTATTTATTATTTATGAAAATGCTTGACGCCTCGGCGAGTTTTTACTGTTAAATCATAAATAGTTAAGTTAGGGTTTAATATAAATTGTATCATTCACATATTGTTCATTTTGTCATGAAGCATCATCACAATTTAAACTCACACAATTGTTAGAATTCTACAGTGTTTCTTTTTGTTTGTTTGGTGTTTAACGTCATTTTTTCAGCACATTTTAGGCTATGTATGACGGTCAATTTTTTGTGGTGGAAGCTGACCACTGATTTACCCCTCCGCCTGGATAAGCAGGGGTCCTATTCATGCCCAGGAATCACACAAGGCAAATTGTAAGAAAAATGCTCCAAGCAATAGTGATCAATATATATTTATTATTCAAATATTACTTGTTTCACAATACAGCATTAGCAGATTTTAACTCAGGGCTTTTTTTCGGAAATAGGGAAAGAGGCCCAGGCCCTTCAATGGGGGAAAAAAAGCATGATTTTCGAGTTAAAGGGGAAAAAATAATGTGATTTTGAGAACAGTGTATTAGGCATGAAGATTAGGGTGTGCAAATATGCAAAAGGTATACTTGAGATAAACGTTTTTTTAGGGGATTTTTTTCAGCGAAAGAGGGGAATAAGTAGTCTATTTTGCTAGGGGAAGGGGCCAAATATCAGCCCCTGTTTATGAAGGGAAAAAAAACCTGTAACTGATATTATTCCTGTAATGCATTGTTATACTTTATAAACACAGCTTTTAACTAAATTAGCTCAATCCATTAGAATAGTAAGACATTCTAAAACTCAACAACAAAAAAAGATGTAACCCCAACACCCAGGACCTATTCAAATCTTCACTTTCCAAGAAACTTAATGGCTAATCTATCTCAGGATCTCGTTTCTCATCAATTCAAAGTTCCATAGAACTAACAATAATTTTAAAATAAATTTACATTAAAAACTGATTGAATCCATCCCTTTCAATTACAACTGCCACAAAATCTCCACATGATCCATTGTCACAACCCTGACAATTTTATATGCATGATTAGCGATACTGATTTTCTTTCAAATAAACAATAATTATCCAGAAACCAAATTGTTCCAAATTGAAACTAATTGAATTCTCTGGCATGAATGATTATTATTAACACTTCATTTGAAACGAAAATAATCCTCCCGAAAGTCGCTCCAGCCTTCAATTATTCAGCGATTTTTTTGTTCATTAGCAATAATAAAAACAACTCCAATGTCATCTAACATTTCAAGCACACTACCCCAAACATCATCCAACCAATCCTAATTGTTCAGTGCACTAATTGAATCAGCTGCAATTAAGATCTACTTGGAATCTGTCTGTTAACAGTTACATTGGAGAAATTCTCCAGCCACATTTTAAGCACCATAAAGCAAGAGCAATGAGTCCAGAATGTGATTTAGGTATTGGATTTAATCGAAAACGAACTTATATACCATATACCTTATAAATGCCCCTTCCCTAATAACTCCCCCCCTCCCCAACACTAATCCTTCATCATTTATTCAGATATAACTTTTTTAAAACTTACCAAAAGATACAAGTTAATCTGTTTCATTCACAATGGAACATACAAAATCACTAGAAAACTTAAAATCCGATGCATTGATTGATTGACACGCAGACTTTGGTTTTCTAGATCTTGGTAAAGAAAATCATTAAATAATGTCTGATTTAAAAGTTAAATTATATGTATTTTTGGTCTCAAATAAACGCCCCCTTTTCAAAAATGTTATGCCCCCGAGGGTGTTTATTATGGATTATATGGTATGTATATCGGTATATAATAGTAACCAATAATTAACAACTCTCTCTCTCTATACATATATATGTATATCCCGAACCATGCAAGTACTTCTAATTAGTCTAATACTGAACAAAATAGCAATAAGTGCAAGATGTGATTTAAGTAAGGATTTAATTTTATCCAAACGTTTTTAATGAATCCTTATTTTATGCTTTCCAACGATTTATATAATTTTCTCAGTGAATTAAAAATGATATTCTCACTTTCAAAAAGTCAAATTACCATAAATAATTTTACTCATTTTGGAACTACATTTTTGATTTAACTTTTTTTGATTCAAAAATCAATACTACAAAATATTAATGCTGATAGTTGTATGTTTGACGTGATGTGACTATTTATTTCATAGCTTTTTGAATAAACTTTGATGTTTATTTCACCGGAAATATTTTAATAGAAAAACTAAAAATATCAGAGCAATTTATGTTGTGTATTAACTAATGATCTGTAGTGAAGCAGTTAAAATTGGCGCTACCACTGGGGAATACAAAATTTGAAATTGACACAAAAAAAAAACTCAGCTGTTGATAGAAGCATAACATACCGAAAAATACCGTTTTCTTTTCAGTGGAACATATGCAACTTTATTTCATCGCGTGAGATTCAAGAAGAGTGGCTCCTCTGTATCATTTATTTTATTAATAACCAATAATTAACAACTCTTTATCCCACATACTGGGCAAGTCCTACTAATACAGAAGAAATTAGGAATTAGTCCAATACATGTAATTATAATATTTTTGAATTTAATCTTATCAAAAAAAGTAATGAATCCATCATTTATTAGTTATTAATAATTAACATCTCGATATCTTCCAAACTGTGCAAGTTCTATCAATACTGAGGAAAATACATGTGATTTTAGTATAGGATTAAATTTCATCTAAGCCAAATGTATTTACTTAATCCATCATTTATTAGTAAACAAAAATTAAAACTCTATATCTCCCAAACTGTTCTATTCATACTCAGGCTGATGAAAATAGCAATTTTCCAAGATTTTAGTTAAGGATTTAATCTTAGCCAAATATTTTCAGTAAATCCATCATTTATAAGTAACCAATAATTAACAACTCAGTATCTTTCCAACTCAGTGTCAGTACTATCAATACTACAGAACATAGCAATTAGTCCAAACATGGGATTTTAGTATAGGATTAAATTTCATCAAAGCCAAATGTATTTATTGAATCTGTCATTTAACAGTTTTCAATAATTAACCACTCTATATCTCCAAAAGTGTATGTCCGACATTGAATTTAATCTAATCCAAAAGTACTGAATCCATCAACCAATTATAAACAGTTCTGTATCTCCTAAACTAATTTAAGTCCTGTGAATGCTGAAGAAAATAGGAATTAGTCCAATTTTAGTACTGGATCATTTAACTAAGCCAAGTCTTTATTGAAACCATCACCATGCATGTGGAAGCCACAATGAGTCTAGCCAATACTGGTGATATATATAACAGCACTACTGGAACAAGCAGTACAAACCCATGTTGCCTGTCGTCAATACAAAACTCCTGGTATGAGAGTACTTTCGAATGACAGGGAATTGTCAGGTTCACTGAAAATTAAATGGAATCTCAGACAATAAACTTCCTGTAATGTGTATAATCAGTCCTTGGAGATATTAACAAAGCAGAAATAAACTAAAAGTTCTGTAAATATCTACATAATCCAAAGACTGAAAGCACTAAGGTGGAAGCTCGTTTTCAATTATTAACTTGACCGGGTTGGTTTTGTAACAAAAACATATATCTCCCCGCAAACTCTCAGTGTAATGCATATGAACCAACCTGGCTGAAAGTTGCACTCTGCATGTCGTCTCGATATGATGAACATTTGTGCCAAGATATTCTCAAGCGGTTCAAGAGATATTGGGCGGACACGAAATATAGGGCATATGACTTTCAACCTCTAAGTGTGACCGTGACCTTAATGGACATGGCTGGAAGCTGGGCTCTGCAAGTCGTCTCGATATGGTGAACATTTGTGCCAAGTTATTTCAAAATCCCTCAAGCAGTTCAAGAGATATGGGACGGACAAGAAATATAGTGCATAAGACCTTCGAGCTCTAAGTGTGACCTTGACCTTAATCAGACGTGGCTGGAAGTTGCGCTCTGCATGTCGTCTTGATATGGTGAACATTTGTGCCAAGTTATTTTAAAATCTCTCAAGCGGTTTAAGAAATATGGAGAAGACACAAAATATAGTGCATACGACCTCCGACCTCTAAGTGTGACCTTAATCTTAAACAGACGTGGCTGGACGCTGCGCTCTGCACATCATCTCGATATGGTGAACATTTGTGCCAAGTTATTCCAAAATCCCTCAAGCGGTTCAAGAGATATGGAGAGGACACGAAATATAATGCATATGACCTTCGACCTCTAAGTGTGACCTAGACCTTGAAAGGACGTGGCTGGAAGTTACGCTCTGCATGTCATCTCGATATGGTGAACATTTGTGCCAATTTATTTTAAAATCCCTCAAGCGGTTCAAGACATATTGAAAGGACAACAAATATAGTGCATAATATATTATGACCTTCGACCTCTGTGACGCTGACCTTGAACGGACGTGGCTGGAAGTTGCGCTCTGCACGTCATCTTGATATGATGAACACTTGTGCCAAGTTATTTCAAAATCTCTCAAGCGGTTCAAGAGATATGGAGAGGACACAAAATATAGTGCACGAAATATAGTGCATATGGCCTTCGACCTCTAATTGTGACCTTGACCTTGAACAGACGTGGCTGGAAATTGCGCTCTGGCGTCGTCTTGATATGGTGAACATTTATGCCAAGTTATTTCAAAATCCCTCAAGCGGTTCAAGAGATATGGAGCGGACATGAAATATAGTGCATATGACATTCTACTTCTAAGTGTGACATTGACCTTGAACGGACGTGGCTGAAAGTTGCACTCTGCATGTCATCTTGATATGATGAACATTTGTGCCAAGTTATTTCAAAATCCCTCAAGCGGTTCAAGAGATTTGGGGAGGACATGACTTGTGACGTACAGACAGACAAGCTAAAAACTATATATCTCCCCCAGTGTGGGGTGAGACATAATGACAACTACGAGGGGCATTCAATATATTCTGTCACTAATGCGCTTCCGTAGAAACCGCCTTAAATTACCGCACTGAAAACTCGTGCATTTGAAGGTGATTTCACTAACTACCTACATGCAAAATAGCGGTTTAATCCGATAACAATTGACGGAGATATCCATTGTTGAATAATGCGCACTCATGTATAGTGGCTATATTTCAAGGCTATCATGAAAAGTGAAGAAAAAATTGAAATTGCTGGGCTTACATTAAAGCCAGGGTTGCTTTAAAAGTACCTGCAAAAAAGATTTACGCTGAACTGTGCCGTGTACATGGCAGTTCTGCCCTGACATTGAGAACGGTTTTTCGTTGGGCTAAGACATTTAAATGGGGTAAACTTAGCATTAAAGACCGTAACCATCCTGGCAGGCCTATTGTTGCAGCAACAAAGAACATTGATGCTTTGAAGGCCATGGTAGTCAAAGATGGGCGGTATACAGTTTCTAGGATAGCTAATAGTCTTGGCATCTCAGAAGGCACAACACATCACATTTTGACCAACTGTTTGAAATTAAAAAAGCTTTGTGCTAGATGGGTCCCTCATTTGCTGTCAACTGAACAAAAGGCCAAACGCTTAAAATATGCTAAAAATCTTCTTAAAAAATATGAAAATTGTCATCCTAGAAAATTATCTGAGTTGCTCACTGGAGATGAAACGTGGGTGTACTATTTTGAGCCACGGCAGCGGATAAACAATAAACAATGGTTGGGTAAAAATCAGGCAAGACCGGTTATTGCAAAACGAACAAAAAGCGCTAAAAAGGTTTTGTATGCAATTTTCTTTAATTCCAGTGGCCCTGTGGTACAAATTCCATGCAAACAGGGAAAAACCATCACGGCCAAATTTCTCAAAGCAGTCAAAAATAATTACAAGAAAAAACGCCCAAGTAAAGTTTTAAATGGCATCCAGCTGATTCATGACATAATGCCTCAGCTCACAAAGCTAAAATTGTGCAGTCTTTCTTGGAGCAAGAAAAAGTGGTACAGCTTGAACACACACCTTATTCTCCCGACCTTAGTCTCCGTGACTTTGTCCTATTCCCATTGCTGAAGAAAAACCTCTCTGGTAGACGCTATGCTTCCAGAAGTGCCCTTGGTGCCGGAATATTTCAGTGTTCGGTATACCAAGGGGAGACTACTTTGCTGCATTTACGTCATGGATAGCGAGACTCCGAAAGTGTGTATCTGTTCAGGGGGAATACTTTGAAGGATTGTAATAAGAAGTTTTTTAATATTTCCAGTATCTGTTAGTTCCGAATACCAGTGACAGAATATATTGAACCACCCTCGTATTATATGAGTCTAGTCTGTCTCCATAAGTAGAACATATTATCCTAACCTGTGGCACAGGATGATTAACAAGAATAAGAGCACCGCCTAGCGGGGCATTTACTGCCGTCCATAGCATGCAGGTTAAGTTCCAGGTTAAACCTTTTTCAAACAACAAATGAATCAGTGAGTTATGGGCCTTTATAAGATGTATTCATTAGATCATGTTGAAGATGTGTGCAAAGTTCCATTGTTGTACACAAGGTCCTAATACTTTGAAAGCTATTAGTCACAATCACTTGTAAGAGGTAAGGTTATACGTTCCAGGTTAAACCTTTTTTCAAAAGGGATTAATAAAAAAAAACAGAGAGTTATGGGCCTTTCTCATATGTATCCTTGGATCACACCAAAGACGTTACAAAGCTTCATTTCTGTACACCTTACACTTTGAAAGTTATTAGGCACAATCAGTTGTCAGGTAAAAGCTAACAGACAGACAGATGGACAGACAAACAGACATCAAGACATAACACGTTGTTACGGATATATAAAAACAAACTATCCATGTATGACTACATGTAGACAATGTAAAGCCGAATCTACTTCTGTCTATATCTACTCCATATGTACTTCATATGTTACGGCCTTGTAGTTAATTTATGACCACTAGAACTATTTTCAACAGCAGACAAACTCGTAATGTGGTCATTCTTACAGTAAACAATCAGATACTTCTTATAGGCATAATCCAGTCACATATCGCTTTACTTAACTAGAATGAAGTGAGTATCACTTTACGCAACTAAGATGAAGTGAATTGAATGTTGTTTAACGGCTCATCAACACAGTATAGGTTATTTAGAGCCGCCCCAGAGAGAGAGGAAGGATACATAGGAATCCGGGAACCTGCCCTTCTCTTACTATTGAATAGATTCCTATGGTTCTTTAACGTGCTCGGAGGATAGACCGATACACGGGACCGCCCAGTTTACGTCCCCATCCGACGGACGAGGCTAAGGGAAAGTGTCTTGCCCAAGAACACACCGACGGAACTCAGTGGCACCACGGAGGATTGAACCCGGGGCCTCCGGTTACAAATCCGCAGCGCTACCGACTGCGCCACGCCAGCCTGCTTTACTCAACTAAGATGAAGTGAGTATCACTTTACTCAATCAAGATGAAGTGAGTATCACTTTACTCAACTAAGATGAAGTGAGTATCACTTTACTCAACTAAGATGAAGTGAGTAGCACTTTACGCAACTAAGATGAAGTGAGTATCACTTTACTCAATCAAGATGAAGTGAGTATCACTTTACTCAACTAAGATGAAGTGAGTATCACTTTACTCAATCAAGATGAAGTGAGTATCACTTTACTCAACTAAGATGAAGTGAGTATCACTTTACTCAATCAAGATGAAGTGAGTAGCACTTTACTTTACTAAGATGAAGTGAGTATCGCTTTACTCAACTAAGATGAAGTGATTAGCACTTTACTCAACTAAGATGAAGTGAGTATTGCTTTACTCAACTATATAAGATTCAGCCAAAATAGTTTAGCTCACATATGAATATATGAATAAGGTCCTACTCAATTCTGACTGTCTTGCTCAAATCTGATTTAAGAGTCATATTTTGCTAAAAATGATTTAGTTAGTAATATCTTGCTCAAATTTAATATATAATTATGTGAGTATTAGTATCAACAAACTTAATTATGATTCAGTGAGTATACCCTTCCCAAAATATTATTAGACCTATTAAAATGTGTAAATATGATTTAGTACAGTGAGAATCAGTTTTTATTCTATCATGTGCTCCAATCCATTTATTTTCTGAAGAAAGACAAAAAAAATGTTTTCAGAATTATATCGATATTCTTAAAGCCATATTATTTGCCAATAAGTTAAGCTATTTAAATTGTCCTTCAACTGTACTCTTATTTCTGTCAAGTGTAGCATTAACCATCGTTCTGCATAAAAGGACCCTAAGCAATTTCAGCATCATAAATCTTTGTTGACACTCCCATGGTGTGACAAGTGCTCAAACAAGCTTCTGCAGTACCTTGACAAATCAAGCAAGCTTCTTTACAACACAGAATTATTAGAATTTTTATAAAAATGAAACTGCATTGATTTTTCATAAAATTGCAATTGTCCCTTGAAGTGATTTTGCTTGTTTATATTTGCTTAGTCTACAATTCAGAAAGTTGCCTTTTACCATTTGAATGTGAAGTCAATCAATTGATCTGCCAGATCTCGGATGGTGGGAAAATGCAGGAGATGCAGGGTATTGCTACATAAAGTGCTATTGGATAGTTAAGTTTTAAACATTGGCTATAAAAAATGTCAATCCTTTAAGCCCATCCTTTATAAAAAGTTTGTTTGCTTATTGGGTAGGTAAGAAAAATTAATTTAAGACTGTAATTAAAGAAAAGATATCGTAAACAGGGGCACAGATTACCGTATTTTACCTTGTATAGTACGCAGTTTTTTTACCACTTTTACGGTTTCCGAAAGGGGGGTGCGTACCTTGAAAAAACCTTGACGACGAACAGACATCGAGACAGAAAATTGTGAATACCGATAATACACAATTTTTTCGTAATTTACTCGCTTCATATAAGTAACATATTGACTTAATTCGAATTATAAATGAATAAAGTGTATTATGATGCTTGTTTTTGTATAAATGTTTGCATGTTTGTTGTAAAACTTCAATAAATTGTGTGAAAAATCGTCCTTCCATTTTGTTGTTTATATCGCGTGACGTAATATCACGTGACTTCCAGCTGTTTAGACTTTAGACTGGTACATGGAGTATTGTTACAGTTCTATTCTATTCTAATATTTATAGGATTTTATTTAATATTTTATAAAAGATTAATGAAGTTTTTGCTTTATTTTGAAATACATATATTTTAGACGGCGTAGAAAGGCAGAATCACCCTACTTTGAAATGGCAATTATTCAATAATGCTTGTGAAAACATGCTTACCGGTACACATTTGATGATTGATAATTGGGTTAAACAATATCGCACCTCGGCTGCAGTACAGACACATTATAAACACGGGTAGAATGGGTTATTCTATTTTTATAATCCTTTGAAGTTGCCGCGAATATCGACTATTTCTGAGGATGCACTTTGACACGCCGTGTGACCTTTACCAGATTTAGCCACGGGGTACAGGTAACTGCAGCTCCCTCATGAAAATATAGTGTCTGAATATTGGCTGAACCACTGTCTGAAATTTAACTGAACATTGTCTGATTCTTGGCTGAACGGACGTTATTTGGCGTTATTTGGCCTTGTCTGAATATTTACTTAAATTGGAACGAATCCAGACAAAATTCAGACTGAAAATCGTCTGAATCTTCAGGATTTATTCAGACAAAATTCAGACTCAAAAGTGTCTGAAGTCTGAATCTCTCAGAACATTTTAAGAAAGATTCAGAAAATGGTTCAGACACTATTCAGACTTTTATTCTGAAATTTAACTGAACATTGTCTGATTCTTGGCTGAACGGTCGTTATCTGGCCACGTCTGAATATTTACTTAAATTGGAACGAATTCAGACAAAATTCAGACTGAAAATCGTCTGAATCTTCAGGGTTTATTCAGACAAAATTCAGACTCAAAAGTGTCTGAAGTCTGAATCTCTCAGAACATTTTAAGAAAGATTCAGAAAATGGTTCAGACACTATTCTGAAATTTAACTGAACATTGTCTGATTCTTGGCTGAACGGTCGTTACTTGGCCTCGTCTGAATATTTACTTAAATTGGAACGAATCCAGACAAAATTCAGACTGAAAATCGTCTGAATCTTCGGGGTTTATTCAGACAAAATTCTGACTCAAAAGTGTCTGAAGTCTGAATCTTTCAGAACACTTTAAGAAAGATTCAGAAAATTGGTTCAGATATTTATTCTGAAAAGTTGCTTAAACCACTGTCTGAAATTTAACTGAACATTGTCTGAACGGACAATATTTGGCGTCATTTGGCTTTGTCTGAATATTTACTTAAATTGGAACGAATCCAGACAAAATTCAGATTGAAAATTGTCTGAATTTTCAGGGTTTATTCAGACAAAATTCAGACTCAAAAGTGTCTGAATCTCTCAGAACATTTTAAGAAAGATTCAGAAAATGGTGCAGACACTATTCAGATTAGATTAGAATTATGACAGACAAGAATGATCACAATAGCTCACATGTGAGCCTTTGACCCAGATGAGCTAAAAATATAACAATTTAAGTGATAAAACTGTCAACATCTTTGTTAATAATTTGTCAGACATATCTTTGCCAGAAAAGTGTCCATGGGTCACGAATGCCCCCTCTGAAAACAATCAGAGTAAAACAGAAAATTGGACAAAAAAGGGTTAATGTTACTCCGGTAATACTGGGTCAATTTTGATGCCGAATCCATATGCACATCTTGAAAAAAGGGCCATAATGCAGGTAATATCGGGTAGATTTAAATGCCGAAAGGATATACACATTTTGACATCCTAAGTAAGTATCCTGTAAACTTTCAAAACAAACAAAATGTGGGAGGAGATAGAAACGGTCACACCAAATATATTTTTAAGTAAAATTTGACCAAAAAAAAAGGGCTGCAACTCACTGCCCCTGCGAATGGATTAGGAGCCATTGGCTATTTTGGCTACTGCTAGCGTTAACCTAGACAGTTCCCTGGTGAAAATATTCCTGTGGAATTCCAATGGATGTCCATTAGAATAATCTAGCGGAATTGCTCTGGAATTCCACTGGAAATACCACTGGAATTCCAGAGCAATTCCACTTGATCTTTCCACTGGAAATAATACCAGTGGAATTCCACTGGATATCAGAGCAATTCCACTAGATTATTTCCAGTGGAATACTAGTGATATTTCCACTGGAATACTCTAATGGAATAGCCCTGATATCCAGTGGTATACCATATATGTTTACATACCCGGTTTGACTATGGGATTCGATAACATTTAGGACAATTTAAATTGGAGGACAGACAGCAGACAACGCCCTATCGAATAAGCTCATGCAATAATCTCTGGCCTGTGGCCACTAGAGCTATATATAGCTAATTAAATATAACTTCTTTTTTAAATGAGGTATACATTTAAATTTATTAAATTCTGACATGTGGTAAAAACAGCAGTCCCATGACCGTATAGCGTCTCCACACAATCTTCCTTGGTGATTAGTTTGGTATAGGGCCAGGTTTTTTTCTTGGATCTATGCACTGCAATAGCTCGTCCCGCCCCATGTGCACGTATGTCTTTTTTGGCCTCTCCAAGAAATTGAAATCTGAAAATAAGTTTTTCATAAAATATTGACAGCATGTGTTTTACAAGTATGATCTGCTGCCTTAAATATAGCTTTAAATTGTTTTTAAGAAAACCTTTCCAAGATTAAGAGCTAGACCCTTTTGTGTGTAACTGGTGCAAGTGTCTTCAGCGAAACGATGCAATAGGGCGAGTGTTCAGGGCCATTTTACCATCATGTTTTGTATGTGCTTTCAACTTAACACTTTTTGAAGCTGCAGTGTTTAGTGTTTTTGTTTGAACTATGGAGGGCTGGCGTGGCGCAGTCGGTAGCGCGGCGGATTTGTAACCGGAGGCCCCGGGTTCAATCCTCCGTGGTGCCACTGAGTTCCGTCGGTGTGTTCTTGGGCAAGACACTTTCCCTTAGCCCCGTCCGTCGGATGGGGACGTAAACCGGGCGGTCCCGTGTATCGGTCTATCCTCCGAGCACGTTAAAGAACCATAGGAATCTATTTGATAATAAGAGTAGGGTAAGTTCCCGGATTCCTATGTATCCTTCCCCTCTCTCTGGGGCGGCTCTAAATAACCTATACTGTGTTGATGAGCCGTTAAACAACATTCAATTGTTTGAACTATAAATACATAATCTTGGGTAAGTACATGTTTCAGTACCTTGATTCTTCTGACAGCAAGCATTTATAAGTTACATTTTTTTTTTTTAAACCAATACCAATTTTTTTAATAGAAAACAATTATTATACCTTCATACTTTGGTCAGGTAGAAGGTACAAAGACCTGAGAAGTATTCTGGTCCATGGTTTTATCTTTCTGCGTCTTCATTTTTGCAGCATTCTTGTTTAGCTTTTCCAGCCTATCGAAATATAAATGCAACCAAAATGTAGAAATCAAAATAAAATGTAAAAAGGCCGAGTTGAACGTCATCAGCAAAATGACATGCATATTTTGAAACTGTATCAAATCACTTTCTTTAAAATCCTGATTAATATATGATTATATGAATAAACTTCTTTGTTTTACAAGATATCTCATTCAGAATCTGTTTTGCTTGGACTATAAACGGCCAACCGGAAGCCGCTGTGAAAGTAACGACCGGAAGCCGGTCTACATTTCAAAACTCAACTTCTCAAGTCGCAGTTCCAAAATCCATTAGATTTTATGCTTGTTAACCAAACACTTTACACAAATTGTTTCATTCATAAGAGTATGCATTTAATTGTAACGAGCTGTTTTCCATCGTTAAAAATGTCTGCAAATTTACGATCCCCGTACATTCGCGAAAACTGATGACGTTATATTCAGCATACGATTTCCTACATTTTAAAAAGTAATTGATGCGTTCGTGTTTCGTGGAAGAATATATATCTACTTATTAACTTGTTTATATGCATGACATATGATTAGTGTATGTTCCAAAATACTTACGGCTGTTGTTTTTTCTGCTTTCGCGGTCATGAGAGTCGGTCTTGCAGCGTTCTTTTTGAAACTGTGACGTCACGTAATTTTCACACGTCGTTATTTATAACCGTTATAATTCCGTTCCTGCGGGTGGCGTTCTATTGAATAAAACTCGCTGTTTCTAGATATATTGACCTGAATCACCAATAATAGCATGTGTTTTCCACATCAAACAATATCATTAAATCATTTTAATTTCTCGCTCAATATCAGTTTAAAAGGGACACACGGAAAGCTTGATATCTTTTTCATTTTCCGAAGTTTTATTTATTTAGCGCTTTCCTTTAAATATCAAGCGCGGTGGTTATATTTTGCTTATTGTCACAGAGCCCCTCTATCGGTGTCACTCGCCAGATAGTGTGAAATACACCTCCACAAATAACAAGTTTTTGACTGTCATTTCTCGCTTCTGAGAAGTCAAGTCGGCGACCTAAGGTCATATTTGCGGCCCTGGAATGTTATGTGAGAAAATGCGAACTCAAAGCACTCGTTTATTAATGCGATTATATGAGGTATTCAGTGTATTTCATTGATAAAGTATGAAATTAAACGTAAATGGATGCGCATCTTCCTCAAAAGCGTTACAAAATTAGCGATATGCTTCTTTTTTCCCAAACAATCGTAAATCATAATAATGAGCGGCCCTGGATTATTTTTCGAGAAAATGCGAATTTTTTAATACACTCGAAGAACTCGTTTATTAATGCGACTGGATGAGGTATTCAGTGTATTTCATTTATAAAAAGAATGAAATTAAACATATATATGGATGTGCGTCTTTCCCAAAAAAGCGTTACAAACTTAGCGATATGCTTCTTTTTTCATATGTCACCGGTTTTCGCGATTTCAATAAAGGAAAAGATATTTATAGTTCTGAATGTTTAATTGATATACAGGCCTAACACTACTGCATACATGTTCAAAATTACACTAAGTGGACTTAAATGTTGGGCAAGACAATTGCCTTTTGAAAATATGCTTGCTCTGAGGCTGAGAAAGTGGATTTTAAAAATATTTCCAAAAAAACATTTTTGAAACGGTCAATAGCATTGAGAGTGCCTTCTGATTAAAATAAGGCATAATTCATTTTACAACTAAAACCATCTCCGAGCAGATGGTGTATCTTAGAATTATATAATAAAAAAAAGGAAAGGTGGGGAATAGACTCCTGCTGACCACCCTTCGAAATCCAAAAACGTGCTGTCTGTGTCAGCGCCTGAAAAAAATCCTGGGGTGAACCCTGGCTGAGCTGTTTGTTCAGGTCAGGGCTGGATGACTTAAAACTATGGTCACCAGCTCAACCATTGTCATTAAGATTATCAAAGATTGCCAATGGCAACCATGTTTAATGTCGACACAGTTCTGGAAGGAATAATGTAATCTTTTTTCATTCCATGTAATCACATAAAGGATGTCAATATAATAACCTTTAATTTGCACATAAATTGATATAGATTTGTTTAATGAAGATGAAGTCTGAACATTTCAGAACATTTCAGACTTTTTGTCTGAACATATCAGACTTACGGTGGAAGTCTGAACATTTCAGACTTTAGGTGGCTCATTTATTCAAATTTTAAGTCTGGACAGTTTTGACAGTTCCGATTCATTTTTCAACCGAAGTAAGAATTTCAAGAAAGCAAAAAAAGGTTTTCTAATTATAGATAAAGTAAAATTTATATATATACAATCATGGATATTTTTTTATTTTTGAAGTCTGAACATTTCAGACCTTCAGATGTTTCTTTACCTTAACACAGACAGATTCAGACTTTACTTTTATATAAAATATCTAAGTCTGAAGAGTTCAGAAAGTGTTCAGTTTATATTCAGAAGATGTATAATTTGAAATTGTCTGAATCACTTGTGAATAGTTCTGAATCATTTTCTGAACTGTTCAGAAAGTGTTCAGTTCATATTCAGAATATGTATAATCTGAAATTGTCTGAATCACTTGTGAATATTTCTGAATCATTTTCTGAACTGTTCAGAAAGGGTTCAGTTCATATTCAGAATATGTTTAATCTGAAATTGTCTGAATCACATCTGAAGAGTTCTGAATTTTTTCTGAACTGTTCAGATGCTGTTCTGCCATGTTCAACAATTGTTCAGACAATTATCAGAACAGTGATTTTATGTTCAGCCAAAATTCAGATGGCAATTTTGTGTACAGACAGATTCAGACAGTGCTCAGACAGGATTCAGAAAGTTTCAGACAAAATTCAGAAATTATGTTTCATGAGGGTGATCACGCGTTACACGTCTGATTCACTTATGATAAACTCTGGTTCCCGTGAATACACAATGTTAGTATAATCGGCGTAATGGATTACGGTAACCAACGACTTTGTTGCGTTTTAGTAGATGTAATTATCGGATTACGGACAATTATCTGCGGCATTATAATTAGCTCTTTGATCAGATGATACAAGATAGGTACTCCCCTGAAGATTGGCAATTAATGATTGAAGTAATTATATTTTCTTTTGTACGCTAATTTTCTCGATCGTGATTTTTTTTTTTTTTTTTTTTTTAACCTTTTATTTTCGTTGAATGGTATTCTAGGAAAACTAATATTTTGGATGCGTATTATACACGGAAACAACTTTTTTACCCCAGTTTTGACTTCTGAGAAGGAGGTGCGTACTATACACGGGTGCGTACTATACAAGGTAAAATACGGTAACTGTTTTGGACTAGGAGCCAGCTGGGCCCCTTGCTTGCAAAAGTTAAGGGCCCAGCTTCAGAATCATTAGCCCAGAGTGTCGCATGTCACTTTATTCAGAGGGTTACATTAAAGTATACTTACATATACGTATACTAACTAAATGCTACCAATCTTTGGAAGAAAACTTTGTAAAATCTTTAGAGCTGATGAAGATATTTTTAATCCATATTTATTTTAAAACAAACAAAGAAAAAATCAAACAAACAAACAAATCTTTCATTGACCAACACAAAGTTAGTTTATACTTGCAAGAGTCAAACTCAATATCCATTTTTGTAACATGTAGAGCCAGACAGAAAAATAAGTTATCTATTTAATTATAAATAGTATTGTTAATGAGTTTTGTTATAAATGATCACAACTAGAATATGTAAATTATTGTAATAAAGGATTAAAAAAGATTAGATATTATTAAATTAATGTTTTATTTTGTTATAAATATTTTATGTTAACATACAGTTTTAAAATTAATGTATGAGATGATTCTCTGCCATATAATTATTTTATTGATGATTTCTAAAAGCACCGTATTTTATCAGTCTGCGAAATTAGCGGTTGTCCGGTTGTCCGGGACAACCAATTTGCGAACAGGACAACCACGTGTTCCCACTTTGGTTGTCCGATCGGACAACCAAACTTTCTGAAAACGCAAAGCTATTTATCAATCAAAATAAGTATAAAAGTCGAACAGGAAACACGATTTCGGCTTTTTCATTGACATTGAGAAAATTACTGTGACACCGGTATAAACGCTACGAGGAATTGATCAATTAATTGTATCCATCTATGGAAGGTCACAACACGGTCACGACCTCGTTTTTGATCGGATTTTGCCGAATTCTTTATTTTTTATAGAGCAACCAATCGGAACTGCCTCGTTGCATTCCGTCACTCGGGAATCCACATTTACCAAAATTGGCGAAGAGTTCCGATCGATAGTGCAATTATTTCATCCAATGAGAATAAAATAAACATCATCAATATGCTAATTTAGCGCATGCGTCGGTAAAAACGTGTTACCGGTTGTCACAAAATGTCAGTGTTGCGGTACGTGACGGGTGCCATTCCTGGTAAACCAGTGAATAAACCAGTGAAAGAGTCCAAACAATAGTCAAGTAAGCGTTACGAAGCCAACAGAGACAGAAATTTTGTTTCTTTTTGGCAAGTTGGTCGAGAGTGACTTAAATGTACCGAACGATGGTAAAATGCAGTGCACTTGGTGCACAGAATCCGGATTAGACTATGTTGTTCCTTTGTAAAGGGGTGTATTGACACTACAAAAAAGCATGAACAGTCAAAAATCTATGATGACTCTAATGATGACTGTGACTTTTCAGAAAAAGACATAGACAATGTTATTTCTTTGTATACAAAAGAATGAAAAATGAATAAATAGTGTGAAGACATGTTTTGCTTTGTTTACATATATCATAAGAGTAATAAAGCCTTCAGTTTTTAAAAGAAACATTTCGGGCAACCACTTTTTCTTTCGGGCAACCAGTTTTTGATGAAATGGTTGCCCGAAGGACAACCAAGTCTAAAAGTTAATTTCGCAGACTGTTTTATTAATCAAAAGCGCCGCATTTTAGAATATCTAAAAACCGGAAGTGAAACCTAATGATTTCCCCTTCAAATTATAACACGAATTTATGATCATGTGTAAAATAAACACTACCATGTCTGTTTTAATGTTGATTTTATACCAGCAAATGATACTTGTACTCATGCACATCTAATTTTACGAAGCGCAAAGTACCGTAACAAGCAGTTCTGTGGGAAACCGTACATCGCAACATCTCGAACACTGTCGTGTTTCCACAGTGAAAATTGGAAAAATAAAAACAAATGTTTGTTTCGTTATTATTTTGTTAAGGGTTTGTCTATTTATTTCGGCCAAAAGTACGTAGTTCTCAGGACCAAAGCAAAATCTGCTGGGTAAAATCCACGAACTTAAATGTTTGGGTTCAATGATTACCCTTTTTCCGGTTTTTTGGATTGAATATTATTGATCGCCACATGGGCGCATGAAAGTCAAATTTTGGTCGCCCAGACCATTTTTTACTTGCCACGGGCGACTGGGCGAGTGCTAATTTGTGCCCCTGGTAAAGAGAATGGGATGGTGAGGGTAGTGGGGGGGGGGGGGGGGGGGGAGAAAGGGGGAGGGGAGCGAGAGGGGGGAATCCCTCCTTATATGTTCGAAGATGATCTTTATGATCTTGACCTTGATATGTCCATGTACTAGTATGAAAGAGTTATGGAGCGGGCATGAAATGGACTTTATTAATTGTATGACCTTTAGACCTTGACCTTGGAAATACAGACCCAGGTTGGCGTTCTGCACATCAACTTGATAAAGTGAGTATTTGTGTCAAATTTTTGAAAATCTATCCATATAGGTGAGAGTAATTGAGCGGATACCAAATGGACCTGATTATATGTAAATAAGAAAGTATATGACCGTTATGACCTTGACCTTGAAGATACAGACCCGGGTTTGGGTTCAGCTTGTTGTCTTGATGAGGTGAGTACTTGCTTGAGCCTATTTGTTTTAAAATTCATCCATGCATGTGCGACTTACAGAGCGGACACGAAAATTGTAACAAACGAATGGACGGACAGATGGAAGACAGACGTACGTACGGACAACACCAAATATATACGCCTTCGACTTTGCCGGGGCATAACATACCCGGAAAAACTCACTACATGTCTCAAGCTGACAGAGCTGTAGATAAGCTGAGATTTGAGTATTTTACTCATACTTTTTTTATAAAAATCCCTCAGTTTTTTAAGTATCTTTACTCACCAACTTACTACAAATACTCGTAACTTTTAAAAATCATGAGTATTATAGTTGTATGTATTGTCCTATGGAACAGCTTATTCCATATTTACATGATGAAAATTGTTCTAAGCATTGGTCTTATATTAGGAACAAATGTCATAAAGTGTTGCCTTTCACTTAACATCCATGTATTGTAACCAAAATGCTAGTTTCTTTTAAAGTGTATTAAATGGCCAAATTCAAATCCACTTTAGAAGCATGAACTATTTACAAATGTTTTTCTATTCTGAATGTGTTCCTTGTTACATTAATTTTGAATCTGATGAGTAAATACTCATTGCAGTCAAACATTACCTCAAACTGCGAAATTAACTTTTGGACTGGGTTGTCCTTCGAGCAACCATTTCATCAAAATTTGGTTGCCCGAAAGAAAAAGTGGTTGCCCGAAATGTTTCTTTTAAAAACTGAAGGCTTTATTACTCTAATGATATACTAGTATGTAAACAAAGCAAAACATGATGACTTCACAATATTTATTCATTATTCATTTTTTTGTATACAAAGGAAAAAGCTATGTCTTTCTCTGAAAAGTCACAGTCATCATCGATTTTTGACTGTTCATGTTTTTTTATAGTGTCAATTCGCATGCTAGAACACCCCTTTACAAGGAACCATCAGTGTCCAAACAGGATTCTGTGCACCAAGTGCACTGCATTTTACCATCTTCGGTACATTTAAACCACTCTCGACCAACTTGCCAAGAAGAAACAAAATTTCTGTCTCTTTTGGCTTCGTAACGCTTACTTGACTCTTGACTTCACTGGTTTATTCACTGGTTTACCAGGAATGGCACCCGTCATGTACCGCAACATTGACAATTTGTGACAACCGATGCATATGCTAAATTAGCATACTGATGTTTATTTTATTCTCATTGGATGGAATAATTTACGAACCGTTCGTGAATAATTGTAATTTTCAGTTGCTCTATCGATCGGAACTCTTCGCCAATTTCCGTACTCAGTACATCAATCGGAACTCTTCGCCAATTCCCATACTCGGTAATAGTGGCGGAATCCGACGAGGCAGTTCCGATTGCTCAGTAGATGTGGATTCCCGAGTGACGGAATCTGACGAGGCAGTTCAGATTGGTTGCTCTATACAAAATAAAGAATTCGGCAAAATCCGATCAAAAACGAGGTCGTGACGCGTTGTGACCTTCCATAGAGGGATACAATTAATTGATCAATTCCTCGTAGTGTTTATACCGGTGTCCCAGTAATTTTCTCAACATCAATGATGTCCGATCGGACAACCAAAGTGGGAACACGTGGTTGTTCTGATCATAAATTAGTTGTCCCGGACAACCGCTAATTTCGCAGACTGTTACCTACCGCTCTGGACACAGTATCTCCTTCACATACAATACCAAAACACTAAAATAATTATAGAATACCAAAACAAGGATTCCAGCCAAGGCAGGTAATTAAGCCAAGCTCTACAGACAATACCCAAAGTCAATGTTTAGTGACATTGCGTGCACACAAGTGTTTTAAGTATCCCTTTAAGTGTCTTTTAGATACAACTTTACTATGTTGCCATAAAATGCATCTTGCAATATTCCCTAAAAATTCACTTAATTCCTTAAGTTTCACTTAAATACTTGAAATCGAGAAGTGTTAAAAAATACTTTTAAAATTTAATGATAGAAATAAAATGATCCTTCCTTCTGTTCAGAAGAGTATTATGAGTAACAAATTAAACAATTCAAAGCAAAGTCTTCTTGAAGGCAATACGATAGCAACAGTTCACACCTTTCACAGTTCACACCTTTCACAGTTCACACCTTTTAATCTATTCAACTCGCCTTCCGTGTCGAAAAGTCAAAAACAGGGTAAAGAGTAGTGGTGTTAAAGAATGGTGTGTGGGTGGGGGGGTAATGGTAGTGAAGGGTTATTGTACTATTATATTATACGTATGGATGGACGGACAGATGGACAAGTGCAAATCTATATGCCCCCCAAAAGTGGGGGCATAACAACAAAAATATGAGTCATCACGTTTTCTAGACCAAATACTTTCATGCATAATAGTAACATGCAGGCTCCATTTAATGCTTGTGGAACTGAAGCACATTATGACAGTTGAAGTGATACCAAGCATACTTTCTGATCACCTCTAGTCCCTTTAACCCATAACCCCCTACATATATACAATGGACTGTTCTTTATTTGAATTAAGACCCTTCCATTTATGTGACAAAGGGTGTTTTGGGGAAAATGACTGATCAACAGTCGGACATTGTAAACCCTAACCTAAATACTTGAAATATGTTGGCATTCTTTTTTAATGGGACACGCAGTAGTCTTGCTTTTATCAAAACTTGCTGGTCCTGTTAGTTTTTCTACAAACTTGCATTTTGCATATCATTATAAATAATTGTTTGAATAATTCAAAGCAAATTGATTTTACATATTAGCGACTATCAGTTTTATTGTAGCAATAAATTATTTTAACCTAGGTAGAGATAGGAAGGAAAATTAAAAACTCCATTGAAATTTTATTTATTATATACAAACGGGTTTAAAAGGACACACGGTCATCTTGATTTGTTTAAAACACCCAGCGTCCCGTTAGCTTGCATTTTACAATCATTAACGTTAATCATTAAAATAGTTAAAAGAAAATTGTTTTTTACATATTACTGACTATTGATAATATTGCACCGATAATATATTTAAACATCTGGTAGAATAATGAAGAAAACTGAAATCTCAATTTTTTATTTAATTATATGCAATCAGTTTTGTTCAAAATGAGCAGAATTAATAACAAGAGGTCAATGACCTTGAAGCTCTACTGATTGATTTTGATTTCAGGAAGTAGTTGCTACAAACTTGTTTTTTGAAAATCTATTTTTAGCCGTGACGGCCATCTTGAATTTCCGGCCGACCTGAAATTTTGCTAGGATCAATTAGACATCAAGAGCAACATTCCTGTGAAGTTTCATGAAAATCCGTCAAGTAGTTTCAGAGGAGTAGTCGCTACAAGTTTTCATTATATAACTCTATGTAAACAAAGATGGCCGCTGACAGCCATGTTTCACATTGAATCAAAATAATGTTCGACTCGGATAACCATCATGTCATGCTGATCATTTTAGAAAAAGTCCCATATCAATATCTCTTATAGTTTTCAAGAAATAGTCGCTACAAACTTATTTTTTAAAAATCTATTTTTAGCCGTGGCGGCCATCTTGAATTTCCGGCCGACCTGAAATTTTGCTAGGATCAATAAGACATCAAGAGCAACATTCCTGTGAAGTTTCATGAAAATCCGTCAAGTAGTTTCAGAGGAGTAGTCGCTACAAGTTTTCATTATATAACTCTATGTTAACAAAGATGCCCACTGGCAGCCATGTTTAACGTCGAATCAAAACAACGTTCGACTCGGATAACCATCATGTCATGCTGATCATTTTAGAAAAGTCCCATATCAATATCTCTTATAGTTTTCAAGAAGTAGTCGCTACAAACTTATTTATTTTTAAATCTATTTTTAGCTGTGGTGGCCATCTTGAATTCCGGCAAGCCTGAAATCTTTCTAGGATCAACTAGACATCAAGAGCAACATTCCTGTGAAGTTTCATGAACATCCGTCAAGTAGTTTCAGAGGAGTAGTCGCTACAAGTTTTACTTTATAACTCTATGTAACCAAAGATGGCCACTGGCAGCCATGTTTAACGTCGAATCAAAATAATGTTCGACTCGGATCAACATCATGTCATGCTGATCATTTTAGATAAAAATCCCATATCAATATCACTTACAGTTTTCAAGAAGTAGTCGCTACAAACTTATTTTTTAAAAAACTATTTTTAGCTGTGACGGCCATCTTGAATTTCTGGCAGATCTGAAATTTTGCTAGGATTCATTAGACATCAAGAGCAACATTCCTGTAAAGTTTCATGAAAATCCGCCAAGTAGTTTCAGAGGAGTAGTCGTTACAAGATTTTACTATATAACTCTATGTAAACAAAGATGGCCGCTGGCAGCCATGTTTAACGTCGAATCAAAATGATTTTTGACAAGGACCAACATCATGTCATGCTGATCATTTTAAAAAAAGTCCCATATCAATATCACTTATAGTTTTCAAGAAGTAGTCGCAACAAACTTGTATTTTAAAACTCTATTTTTAGCTTTGGCGGCCATTTTGGATTTCACATCAACATGGATTTTTGCTAGGATCAACTAGACTTTATGGGCAACATTTCTGTAAAGTTTCATGAATATCCATCCAGTAGTTTCAGAGGAGTAGTCGCTACAAATAAAAGTTTACGGACAGACAGACGGACGGACGGACGGACGACGGACGCCGCACCACGGCATAAGCTCTGCTGATCTCTGATCAGTCGAGCTAAAAAGGAGATGCTGATTTTCATGCTTGATATAAAACTCAAGATTGCCGTGTGTCCCTTTAAAGTTAAAGTGATACTGAAATTATTAATCGAGGTGCCAATTTTAATGATTGACACATAGTTCAAGATTGATGTGTGGGTAACTACATGTATAAACAATTTTATTAAAAAAATAATAAAAATATATTCCAGTTTACTAATTAGTCGTCTCGAAAAATGACCTCAATTTTTTTTTTTTTTTCAATTGTAGACTTGGCATGTAGGATGTATACTGAAACGCAAAAGAAACTCAACTCGGGAATTTCCGCTATATATTGTATGTACAATAAGCTGCTGTTAATCGAATGGTACATGGCTAGGTAAGAGCTTTCCTTTCGGGAAAAAAACACTAAAACAACACATAATACAGCAAATAGTATTCCTTCAAAGTTTCATTACTGACAGAGTACGCGTTTGGCTCAAGCATCTGCGCAAACTTAGGATGCAACATTTTGCAAACTCTTAAATTTACGTTAAATACAGTACTGAACTGGCTTAGTTTTTCAAAGAGGAACTTCAACATTTATGAATTTCTTGTTACAAGGTGTAGTGTAATTAAAACATCTACAACATCACAGCTGTGTCCTTTCTCTAATAAACTGCAAACTTTTTTTCACAAAACATCTTGGGATTCTTTGGAATATTATGTGGAAGTATATACAATATACAGCGGAAATTCCGGAGTTGCGTTTCTTTTGCGTTTCAGTTTATAATTGGCATACCAGAGCTGAAGTTAACTGTGAGCAATCCTTGTGAAAAAACGAGACTTATGCCAGAATGAACACTTCCATAACACCCCCATATCACCATCAACCTCAGAGACAAATAAATGGAAACTTCACTGTCAGTTCATGCTAATATCCTGTGACAATAAACAGAAATTGTGCAATAAGAGAACCTTTTATGGTAATAGATGCGGATTGGTGGATGCTGATTCAGACTCGCGAATATGAATGGCAAAAATCTCAGCTGTCCAAGGAACAAACTGAAGCAAAATCATTATTGTAGCAAAAACTGCACACATTTGGAACAAATTTTCCTTGCATATTTTGATTGTTATTTGAGCCTGTTTCTTGGGGCCAGTAATACAAAAAAATGAACTTCGACGTCTCAGTATTTTTTTATTCATTTTTACAAAAATTAGGGGAGGAGGGCCTGACAACACAGGGAAAACAATCTGACCTTATTCGTGCAATATATCGTATAATCTCTAATAAACGCCCCTTCACTAATAAATGCCCCACAACCCCCACACACCTCACTATTTTTTCCGAAATATTTTTTTTAAAATTTATATCAAAAGATATATGTTATTCTGTTTCATTCACAATAGAACACACGAAATCACTTGAATACTTAAAATCAGATGCGTTAATGGACTGATTGACATGCAGATTTTGTTTTTCTTGGTAGATAAAAATCATTCAATAATGTCTGATTTAAAGGTTAAATTATGTATTTTTGGTCTCAAATAAATTTCAAAAATGTTACACCCTCCCGGGAGCATTTATTAGGGATTATACGGTAATCAATAATTACCAGCATGCAACAGACACTTTCCTGTGAACTTTAATGCAAGTAATTATTAATATTGATTTGCAAATATGCAAGTAATGTAGAAAAGAAATGGTTTGGTTTTGTTGGTACATCATTTTCAACAATGTAGTTATATACGACGGTAATTTTTTTGTGGTGGATGCAGACCACCCACTTTTCCTAGGTAGAACCAGAACTGTACACCTTCCGCCATCCGTAAGAATCGACACTTCCTCACTTACAAGTCGAGCTCCCAGTGGTCTTCGAACCCGCAGCGGTGAGAGGCGTAGGTTAAAAAGAAATGGGATGCTGCAAGTTTGAACAAAAATGAAGATTGCCCAGTCTCCGTTTAAACCATATTATTCTGTTATGTATACATGTACATCCACTGTATTGAGCAGACACAATTATGCAGGGCAGAATGTTATTTAATTATGTATATTGATTCCACTGTAGATCTTGGGATAACATTATTAGAGATTATAAAAATGTACCACAAATCGATCTCACCAGAATATAAATCATGACAAATGTGGGCTATGTAAAATTGTGTAACAATACCAACAATGAATCACACAAGGCATATAAACAACACAAAATTGATGTGGTCTATGTAAAAATGTGCAACTATACCAACGATGAACCACCCAAGGCATATAAACAACACAAAATTGATGCACGAACATTTTCCTTAGAATTCTAGCATATTCTGTGTTTAGTTTCTACAGAATCTTTAGCCGTATTACATATTTTCACGCATCGAAACAAAAACAACAAGAGGCCCAAGAGGACCTGTGGATGCTCTCTACTGGCTAAAACGACTTGTCGTCATAAAATTCCCATCAGTATTTCTTTTAAAACATTGCAAAAATGAATGAATGAATGAATGGTGTTTTATGGCACGTCGACACATAAATAGGTCATATTGTGCGCAAAAACCGATAATCATGAAAGAATGAAGTAGTAATTAAAAATAATGTAAACGTATAAAGATAAAACAAAACCCACAAAACAACAACAACACCCACAACACAAACTTAAACCCTTGACCCATGCTAATGATTTCAACAAGGACCAACATCATGTCATGCTGATCATTTAAGAAAAAGTCCCATATCAATATCACTCATAGTTTTCAAGAAGTAGTTGCTACAATCTTATTTTTTAACAAGAGGTCAATGACCTTGAAGCTCTACTGATTGATTTTGATTTCAGGAAGTCGTCGCTACAGACTTGTTTTTTTAAAAATTATATTTAGCCGTGGCGGCCATCTTGAATTTCCAGCTGACCTGAAATTTTGCTAGGATCAATTAGACATCAAGAGCAACATTCCTGTGAAGTTTCATGAAAATCCGTCAAGTTGTTTCAGAGGAGTAGTCGCTACAAGTTTTCATTATATAACTCTATGTAAACAAAGTTGGCCGCGGTACTAATCATTCTTGCCAAGTTTCACTGAAATCCAATCAGAGGTTCGGGAAAACTGGTCCGGATAAAGTTTGTGTATAAGGGGCCATACATCTGTCAAAAATCATTAAACCGGAACATGGCAATGACTTGTGCAACTAGATTTGGTACTGATCATTCCTGCCAAGTTGCATTGAAATCCAGACAGGGGTTCAGGAGAACCAGTCTGTACAAAGTTAGCATATTAAAACCTTTAAAGGGCCATAACCTCAACAAAAATCATTCAACCGGAACACAGCAATGATAAGCACAACTAGGCTTGATACTGATCATCCTTATCAAGTTTCGTTGAAATTCGGCAAGGGGTTTAGCAGCACTGATCCGGACATAGTTTGTGTATTAAAATCTGTAAAGGGCCATAACTCCGTCAAAAATCTTTCAACTGGAACAAGGTGACGATATGCACAACTAGGCTTGGTACTGAACATCCCTGCAATGTTTCTCTGAAATCCGGCCAGGGGTTCAGGAAAACTAGTCCGGACGAACTTTGTGTAGTAAAACCTTTACAGTGCTCACAGAAAATTATTTTAAGAGACAGGCCCAGGGCTTGTAGCTTCTGAAAATGGACAGGCCCTGATTTAAAATGGAAAGGTCCAATATTTTTTTCTTATTGGAAATGTGTCTTTATTCACTTTTATAGAACACATTTATTACGTATGTATTAATCAAACTCAGAACCTCCTCTGACTATATTTTTATTTTTGCTACCACTTTATGCTCCCTATTCAGTGTACCTATTTACCACTTCGTTTCAAATACGTTAGAATAGAATATTACATAGTAATTTATAACTGATGCAAAGGAGAGTACTGGCACTTTTGCCAAACGATAATAATAGAGCCGACTTGGTGAAACTGGAGCCAAACTTGGTGAAACTGGAGCCAAACTTGGAGCCAAATTTTTAATCAGGTTTTATTAAGACTATCAGGGCCTCCTCTGGCTATATTTTTCTTTTTGTCACCACTTTCTCCAAGTTAAAGAATTAGGAGCTTAGACTAGAATTCATTTAAAAGTAGGATTCCAGGAACTCCTTACACATTGATAAAAGAAAGAATGATGGATTAAATAATGAATAGAAATATACTTTATATCTGTATTTATACATCTATATATCTGTTTCCTTTCCACCAACACGTAGTTTTTCTTATTCGATTATGTAAAAATAAATCAAAAAAATTCCGAAATTATGTACCATCCGAACTACTATGAGTATGACACTGCACTTTTACAGCACGAAAAATTCACGAACATTCAATCGAAATACCATCAATTACAAACTTTATTCATGCATTAATGTGGTTTGAATGCCAAAAATGGTATTTCTTATCAAAGAGGAAAGAAAACACAACCCTAATAGCAGGATAATGTAGTTTTATGTCAATAATTGTCAATCTCAAAGTTGTGATAAACTGCCGACATGAAGCCAGGCACAACATCATACCAAAATGGAGAAGCAAATATGCAACCATTATCTGCTAAATAACTCGAAAGTGATTATTAATGGAGTGTAACCTTATGAAGTCTGTATAATTAGTGGAATGTAATCTTATGTGGTTTTCATAATGTACTTTCACATAATACAAAAAAGGAAAAGCAAATATGCAACCATGCAACCATTATTATTCGTCGGCTGAAGCCGATGAATATATTTGTGCTTAGGCTTGCTAAGTGCCACTGGAAGGAGAAGTAATTAATGGAGAACATTTTTTATTTTCCTTCTTTACTAAATTGAGCAAATGAACTGACATGATAATAACATTGCGCTTGGATTATAAATACTGATTAACACTGTTAGACGAGTGTTACAAAGTATGTACACTTTCGGGAAAAACAGCTTTGTTTGTATCGAGTGTTTACCAAAACTGTGTTTCTCCTAAAAACGTGTATACAATGCGGCGCTTTATATTCATCTATTGGTAATTGATTACTCGGGGACCAGCCTACAGCGATAACTTCTATTTGTTATTAACAATCTGTTACAGTTTGGTAAAGATCGGATGAAAATGAAGGCCATATCGTCGAGGTAAAAGTTAACAGACGACGGACGGACGACAGTCACAACTCCCCATCCCATAAAAAAACTCTTCTTCTAACCTCTGATTCAATAATAAAAATATTGCTAAATAAATAGTTTCAATACCATATTGTGAAAACTCATTTGGAAACTAATGTTCCAATACATTGTGTCCCATTAACACTGAGCTTATGCATAAAATATGGGCCAAATGGTGTAAGGTATGTCAACAATGGCTAAAAAAGTCACATACTTTTACTGGAAAGTAAATTTTGAATGAGTTGTTTCAATTAATGCCCTGGGATTTCAGCTGATTTAATGCAAACATGACATTAATACTATACACTTATACTCACACTAGTCTGTACCATCTCCATTATGGTCAAAAATAAACATATTCTGGATCAAATTAATCTCTGTCAGTCGCTAAGAGTAAAACATTCATCAAATAATTCTATTTTATTTCCTATTTGTATAACAAGATCATTGACAAGCCGCAATATATTTTCTACTTGACTTCACCATTCCTGCTATCATATTTCACCATATTTCACGCCATCATACCAATTTTGCACACTCTCAGCAACTTTGTCAGCGCAAACATTTGCGAATTAATACACAATCTCCTTCCTTATTATCTGACTGAAGCATCGGTAACGTTGTTATATTGGAATCACAGAATTCTGATTCGACTGTAACGCATTTATCTAAAGACTCGGTAACCGTAAAATACAATGATGTCTTGGCAGAGAAGTCATTACGAAACTTAATTAATATAAGCCCCGTATTTAAGATTTCAGTGTGAATAAGCAGGCTTCTTAGTAATGACATGTATGCCCAAAATCTGATGATCTTGGTCCAACGATCTAAGGGACACTTAGAACAGATATTCACAAGGAAAAGCTAGTTTGAGCTGGTACATGTGCATGAATGTTGAGATTGACTGTGGGAAGTAAGATTTAGGAGGGATTTATAGTATAGGTTAGACAGTATTTTCTCGTGTCTTGGGAAAATTAAACGAATGAATTGAAGCTAGATAGTCTGATTTACTGAAGGCGTGATAAATTTAAATTCCGTCTCACCGACTTAGACTGCACGAACATCACGCGCCTTCCTATAGACGGTGTTCATCAAATGTAGGATGTTTTACAGCCATTTTATATCGACTTGGGTCCTGTCAGTGAGAATGGTGATGAGCAAGAAACTACATTAACCCTTAACCCACTACATATAATATATAATGGACTGTTCTTTCTTTGAATTAAGACCATTCCATTTATGTGACAAAGGGGTGTTTTGGGGGAAATGACTGATCAGCAGCAGGACATTGTAAACCCTGATCAGCATGCGAGTTACTCAAAGGCTGATCTGGGTTTACAATGGACGGAAAGGATATTATAGTCGAGCTTAGCGGTTACTGGAGATGAAGATGATGACTGCACATGAATATAGCATGTCCTCGATTCCCATTCAATTCAAACCATTTTCCCTGTTTTCCAGAGTCCATGGCCACCCTGAGGAATTAATCCGCAACTATTCAAATGTCAGGCAAAATCAGCCATATTAGGTAGTTTTTGAAAGTTTAAATAATAGTTTAGCCTTTAGTACATCCATTGACCTAAAAGATGCTTAGTTGTTTTCTTTCTAGTTTACCATGAACACTCATACCAAACTGAAGGCTGTCCCGTCCCCCATGTTCCTCACTGGTGAAATTCTACCTACTCAGTTGGGAATGACAGCTGTGAGGTTTCATGAGTTTGGCTACGAATCTTAAAGAGTTCTTAAACATTTTCGTTACCTAGTCATGGTGAACTTGGCCATTGACCTTTTGACCTCAATATCAAATTGGGTCATTTTCTCACCAAGGTCAGTTCAACAGTGAATTTAGTGTCATGAGTGTGGCAACAAATGTTGAAAGAGGGAAACAATGTTTTTCATGACAACATTTTTCATGAGCGTTTGAGAGACAATAAAAACCTTAGGTCGTGTTTGGAGACCTTGTATTAATAAGAGTGTGTTGTTATATTAACATGTATAACTTTTGAAAAAGTAAATAGTGTGTCTAAGAAACTATTGTTCGCCAGTTTCAGCGAACGTTTTTTTAAGATAAATTAATCTACTACCTAAATAAGTTGTATATCAGTGAAACAGACATTTTTAGTGGTAAATAAAAATACTTTACTTTTCAAAATCGGTTGAGAAATAAAAGATTCATGTGCGAAAGTTGTTTTTGATGGGTCATTTTTAATGCAAAATTCTGCTGCCTGAAAAATTTGAAAATAAATAAATATTTTTTTAGCATTTTTATCCAAAAATGGTTTTAAATTGTTGGATATTAGTAAATTAAGACACCCTGAAAGTTTTATAGCAAAATATGAAGTATTACTGAAGTTATGTGACATTTCTTTTTAATTTTTTGCTGTCCCACCATCAAGGTATTTACATAGTAAAAAAAAACATCAAAAATTCATTTTGGCTGTAAAATATTTATTTCTCAACCAATTTTCAAAAGTAAAGTAGTTTTATTTACCACTAAAAAAGCCAGTTCTAATGATATATAACTGATGTATTATTTAAATTGCTCGAGTTACTGCAGAAAAACCTTTGGCTGAAACAAGCGCACCAAGCAATAAGCTAAATTCGAAACTTAACAGTGACAAAGCAACTCGACAAATAAAAAACTTCATAAATCATCGTAATTTTTATCTTAAATTTACATTCATTTTGCATGATTGTTCAAATGTATTTTAAGTTATAACACTAGGTATCTTAAAAACATGAAATTCGTCATTTATTCATTTTATTCACTCAATCATCTGAGTTTATTTATACACTATACAACAGGGCAAGAAAAATTGTTTCCAATATTTATTTGAATTTTTACTTGTCCTGCATCAATTAGCGCTCATCATGGCGAGCGGGCGAGTGGAATTTTCGTGCCGAGCACAATATCAACACCGATGATTTAACCCTTAACCTGCTACATATATATAATGGAATGTTCTTTCTTTGAATTAAGACCATTCCATTTATGTGACAAAGGGGTGTTTTGGGGAAACCGAGTTACTCGCAGGCTGATCTGGGTTTACGATGGACGCAAAGGCTACTATACGACGCTTAGCAGGTTAAGGGCTAATGATTCCTGACTAAAATCCCACTCATGACACTATTTTCTTCATGACACAAAAATTGAAAGCAATATTCATAGATGATTCCTCAATGAAGGTTTATATATGGAAATGTCAGTAGTTGTTAAAGAAACATAAGACAGAATTACACTATAAAACCGTGGATCAAAACTCTTTCCAAGTGTTCAGGTCATATAATACTCTTTCCAGGTGTTCAGGTCATATATTAATACTATTTCCAGGGGTTTAGGTCATATAATATTCTTTCCAGGTGTTCAGGTCATATAATAAGCGTCTCCGTGGCCGAATGGTTAAAGATGTTGCATTGTAAACCTTCGCCTGTCACCGCTGCGAGTTCAAATCCCACTGGCAGCTCAACTTGTAAGTGAGGAAGTGTCGATTCTTACGGATGGCGGGAGGTGTACAGTACTGGTTCTACTCAGGAAAAGTGGGTGGAGGCAAAACACCATACAAACAAAATCATACAAAATTGTATATGTGCCAATTATATTGTGTCCTATAGAGTCTGAATTCTCAAAATATATGATACATACCTAATCATCAGTAGGTTTAGAAACGGTGTACATGTTATAAAATGTGCCTGTTGATGGCGGGACAGGGCGGAATAGGGACTTAAACTGATATTACATTTAATCTGTGAATCATTAATATTCATGAGATAGCACCACATAAGTATAGATTGTGTAGCTTTAAAACAATGATTTTTTTTTTTGTTCAAGTCGAAAAGAAAATCAAGATTGATTCATCAAATTTACTAATATGACAGCAAAACCACTAGTGCTGCAACGATAAATCAGTATACCGGTTTACTGCGGTATGCTGGTTCGGCAATATGTACCGCAATACTATTTTTTGTATTGCGGTTTTTAGCTGTTGTTATTGTTATGTAGGCAATAGTTATTAAACATGTACAAAAACTCACAAATCTCTTTGTTTTAAATCAACAAACGTGAGAAAAATAGATGTGTATACCAATCACATTAACTGTCCTTACTAAGTGTATACCAATCACATTAACTGTCCTTACTAAGTGTATACCAATCACATTAACTGTCCTCACTAAGTGTATACCAATCACATTAACTGTCCTCACTAAGTGTATACCAATCACATTAACTGTCCTTACTAAGTGTATACCAATCACATTAACTGTCCTCACTAAGTGTATACCAATCACATTAACTGTCCTCACTAAGTGTATACCAATCACATTAACTGTCCTTACTAAGTGTATACCAATCACATTAACTGTCCTTACTAAGTGTATACCAATCACATTAACTGTCCTCACTAAGTGTATACCAATCACATTAACTGTCCTTACTAAGTGTATACCAATCACATTAACTGTCCTTACTAAGTGTATACCAATCACATTAACTGTCCTTACTAAGTGTATACCAATCACATTAACTGTCCTCACTAAGTGTATACCAATCACATTAACTGTCCTCACTAAGTGTATACCAATCACATTAACTGTCCTCACTAAGTGTATACCAATCACATTAACTGTCCTCACTAAGTGTATACCAATCACATTAACTGTCCTCACTAAGTGTATACCAATCACATTAACTGTCCTCACTAAGTGTATACCAATCACATTAACTGTCCTTACTAAGTGTATACCAATCACATTAACTGTCCTCACTAAGTGTATACCAATCACATTAACTGTCCTCACTAAGTGTATACCAATCACATTAACTGTCCTTACTAAGTGTATACCAATCACATTAACTGTCCTCACTAAGTGTATACCAATCACATTAACTGTCCTTACTAAGTGTATACCAATCCTTATCATCCTTGGATCTTAGTAGTTTTCAAACTTTTTATACTTAAATAGCATCTACAGTGGTATTGCAATATGGTTCAAATACTGCAATATATTGCAATACGTTTTTTGCCGTATTGTTGCAGTCCTGAAAAAACATTATCGTAAGATATTTTTTTCAACCTCCTGGCGTTGTTGGTAAAACATAAATAAGTTCCAATTAACCCATATGTCATGTTTTAATGAATTCTTCATGCCATAATGCCAATGCAACAATTCAATCAAAATTTATCAGCGAGACAGGAAATTCAATTCTCTACCAGTTGATATGTTAAGACAGATATAAGAAAGGAGAGGAAATACAAAGCATTATCAGTAAACTTCATTTCCCAACCCCCCACCCACATGCAGCCCTCCAACCCACCGGATATCAATATGTTCGTTAATTTGTTCGTGTTTTTATTTATAACAAGAGGTCAATGACCTTGAAGCTCTACAGATTGATTTTGATTTCAGGAAGTAGTCGCTACAGACTTGTTTTTTGAAAATCTTTTTTTAACCGTGGCGGCCATCTTGAATTTCCGGCCGACCTTAAAATTTGCTAGGATCAATTAGACATTAAGAGCAACATTCCTGTGAAGTTTCATGAAAATCCGTCAAGTAGTTTCAGAGGAGTAGTCGCTACAAGTTTTCATTATATAACTCTATGTAAACAAAGATGGCTGCTGGTAGCCATGTTTAATGTCAAATCAAAACGATTTTCGACAAGGACCAACATCATGTCATACTGATCATTTTAGAAAAAGTCCCATATCAATATCTCTTATAGTTTTGAAGAAGTAGTCGCTACAAACTTATTTATTTTAAATATATTTTTAGCTGTGGCGGCCATCTTGAATTTCCGGCCGACCTGAAATTTTTCTAGGATCAACTAGAAATCAAGAGCAACATTCCTGTGAAGTTTCATGAACATCCGTCAAGTAGTTTCAGAGGAGTAGTCGCTACAAGTTTTTACTATATAACTCTATGTAACCAAAGATGGCCACTGGCAGCCATGTTTAACGTCGAATCAAAATAATTTTCCACAAGGATCAACATCATGTCATGCTGATCATTTTAGAAAAAGTCCCATATCAATATCACTTATAGTTTTCAAGAAGTAGTCGCTACAAACTTGTTTTTTGAAAAATTATTTTTAGCCGTGGCGGCCATCTTGAATTTCCAGCCGACCTGATATTTTGCTAGGATCAATTAGACATCAAGAGCAACATTCCTGTGAAGTTCATGAAAATCCGTCAAGTAGTTTCAGAGGAGTAGTCGCTACAAGTTTTCATTATATAATTCTATGTAAACAAAGATGGCCGCTGACAGCCATGTTTAACATCTAATCAAAATGATTTTTGACAAGGACCAACATCATGTAATGCTGATCATTTTAGAAAAAGTCCCATATCAATATCACTTATAGTTTTCAAGAAGTATTCGCTACAAACTTGCATTTTGAAAATCTATTTTTAGCCATGGCGGCCATCTTGAATTTCCGGCCGACCTGAAATTTTGCTAGGATCAATAAGACATCAAGAGCAACAGTTCTGTGAAGTTTCATGAAAATCCGTCAAGTAGTTTCAGAGGAGTAGTCGCTACAAGTTTTCATTATATAACTCTATGTAAACAAAGATGGCCACTGGCAGCCATGTTTAATGTCGAATCAAAATAATGTTCGACTCGGATAACCATCATGTCATGCTGATCATTTTAGAAAAAGTCCCATATCAATATCACTTATAGTTTTCAAGAAGTAGTCGCTACAAATTTGCATTTTGAAAATCTATTTTTAGCCATGACGGCCATCTTGAATTTCCAGCCGACCTGAAATTTTGCTAGGATCAATTAGACATTAAGAGAAACATTCCTGTAAAGTTTCATGAAAATGCCAAGTAGTTTCAGAGGAGTAGTCGCTACAAGTTTTTACTATATAACTCTATGTAAACAAAGATGGCTGCTGGTAGCCACGTTTAACGTCGAATCAAAACGATTTTTGATAAGGACCAACATCATGTCATGCTGATCATTTTAGAAAAAGTCCCATATCAATATCACTTATAGTTTTCAAGAAGTAGTCGCTACAAACTTGTATTTTGAAAATTTATTTTTAGCCGTGGCGGCCATCTTGAATTTCCGGCCAACCTGAAATTTTGCTAGGATCATTTAGACATCAAGAGCAACATTCCTGTGAAGTTTCATGAAAATCCGTCGAGTAGTTTCAGAGGAGTAGTCGCTACAAGTTTTCATTATATAACTCTATGTAAACAAAGATGGCCGCTGGCAGCCATGTTTAACGTCAAATCAAAACGATTTTCGACAGGGACCAACATCATGTCATGCTGATCATTTTAGAAAAAGTCCCATATCAATATCACTTATAGTTTTCAAGAAGTAGTCGCTACAAACTTGAATTTAAAAAATCTATTTTTAGCTTTGGCGGCCATCTTGGATTTCACATCAACATGAATTTTTGCTAGGATCAACTAGACTTCATGGGCAACATTTCTGTAAAGTTTTATGAATATCCATCCAGTAGTTTCAGAGGAGTAGTCGCTACAAATAAAAGTTAACGGACGGACGGACAGACGGACAGACGGACGGACGACGGACGCCGCACCACGGCATAAGCTCTGCTGATCTCTGATCAGTAGAGCTAAAAATGATCAATGAATAAATAATTTGGATGCTAAATACAAGATATAATACTATACTCGTATCTCTTTTGAAGTTTTATTTAATCAAATTTGTTCTGAATAGTATGTATTTTTTAAAATGGAACCGTGTTCATCGTTGTGGATGTCCGCCGAGTTACCATCACCCAAGTTTAGAGTTGTTCTGATTAATCGATTTGATAGATCATCGATCGGTTATGCCTTTGATCTGATTAATCAATTACAATTTTTCATGATCGACTTAACTCGGTTGTTGAAAATTATGGCTTATTTCATTCTCTTGTACTAAAATATACAAGATATAAAATCAAATCATTTATGAGTTATGATTTTGCAACAAGTAATCACAGTATTTATAGTGGATATGAAAACTTATTTTACATTTTAAAAAATATTTTACTCAGTTTCAATTCAGTTCCTTTATTACCAGAACATACTTGAAATGTGATTCTTTTCTTCATTATAGTCTGAAAAAGGCTTACACTTGTCTTTTATAGCAGCCATGTTTAATATCAATTAATGATCGATCATCGGTCGGTTAAATATTCTGATGATTGATCATGAATTTTCAGCCTATTCCCAACACTACCCAAGATGATCTTGACCCTAGATACAAGATGTTTACAGCAATGCTTACCACGCAGCCACACCGAATGGGTGAATACAACATTACCACGCAGTCACACCGAATGGGTGAATACAACATTACCACGCAGCCACACCGAATGGGTGAATACAACATTACCACGCAGTCACACCGAATGGGTGAATACAACATTACCACGCAGCCACACCGAATGGGTGAATACAACATTACCACGCAGCCACACCGAATGGGAGAATACAACATTACCACGCAGCCACACCGAATGGGTGAATACAACATTACCACGCAGCCACACCGAATGGGTGAATACAACATTACCACGCAGCCACACCGAATGGGAGAATACAACATTACCACGCAGCCACACTGAATGGGTGAATACAACATTACCACGCAGTCACACCAAATGGGTGAATACAACATTACCACGCAGCCGCACCGAATGGGTGAATACAACATTACCACGCAGCTGCACCGATTGGGTGAATACAACATTACCACGCAGCCGCACCAAATGGGTGAATACAACATTACCACGCAGTCACACCAAATGGGTGAATACAACATTACCACGCAGCCGCACCAAATGGGTGAATACAACATTACCACGCAGCCGCACCGATTGGGTGAATACAACATTACCACGCAGCCACACCAAATGGGTGAATACAACATTACCACGCAGCCACACCGAATGGGTGAATACAACATTACCACGCAGCCGCACCGATTGGGTGAATACAACATTACCACGCAGCCACACTGAATGGGTGAATACAACATTACCACGCAGCCGCACCGAATGGGTGAATACAACATTACCACGCAGCCGCACCGAATGGGTGAATACAACTTTACCACGCAGTCACACCAAATGGGTGAATACAACATTACCAGGCAGCCACACCGAATGGGAGAATACAACATTACCACGCAGCCACACCGAATTGGTGAATACAACATTACCACGCAGCCACACCGAATGGGTGAATACAACATTACCACGCAGCCACACCGAATGGGTGAATACAACATTACCACACAGCCACACCGAATGGGTGAATACAACATTACCACACAGCCACACCGAATGGGTGAATACAACATTACCACGCAGCCACACCGAATGGGTGAATACAACATTACCACGCAGCCACACCGAATGGGTGAATACAACATTACCAGGCAGCCACACCGAATGGGAGAATACAACATTACCACGCAGCCACACCGAATGGGTGAATACAACATTACCACGCAGCCACACCGAATGGGTGAATACAACATTACCACGCAGCCACACCGAATGGGTGAATACAACATTACCACGCAGCCACACCGAATTACCAAGCAGCCACACCGAATGGGTGAATACAACATTACCAGGCAGCCACACCGAATGGGAGAATACAACATTACCACGCAGCCACACCGAATGGGTGAATACAACATTACCACGCAGCCACACCGAATGGGTGAATACAACATTACCACGCAGCCACACCGAATGGGTGAATACAACATTACCACGCAGCCACACCGAATTACCAAGCAGCCACACCGAATGGGTGAATACAACATTACCACGCAGCCACACCCAATGGGTGAATACAACATTACCACGCAGCCACACCGAATGGGTGAATACAACATTACCACGCAGCCACACCGAATTACCACGCAGCCACACCGAATGGGTGAGTACAACATTACCACGCAGCCACACCGAATGGGTGAATACAACATTACCAGGCAGCCACACTGAATGGGTGAATACAACATTACCACGCAGCCGCACCGAATGGGTGAATACAACATTACCAGGCAGCCGCACTGAATGAGTGAATACAACATTATCACGCAGCCACACCGAATGGGTGAATACAACATTACCACGCAGCCACACCGAATGGGTGAATACAACATTACCTGGCAGCCACACTGAATGGGTGAATACAACATTACCACGCAGCCGCACCGAATGGGTGAATACAACATTACCACACAGCCACACTGAATGGGTGAATACAACATTACCACGCAGCCACACCGAATGGGTGAATACAACATTACCACGCAGCCACACTGAATGGGTGAATACAACATTACCACGCAGCCACACTGAATGGATGAATACAACATTACCACGCAGCCGCACCGAATGGGTGAATACAACATTACCACGCAGCCGCACCGAATGGGTGAATACAACATTACCAAGCAGCCACACTGAATGGGTGAATACAACATTACCACGCAGCCACACCGAATGGGTGAATACAACATTACCACGCAGCCACACCGAATGGGTGAATACAACATTACCACGCAGCATCAACGAATGGGTGAATACAACATTACCAGGCAGCCACACTGAATGGGTGAATACAACATTACCACGCAGCCGCACTGAATGAGTGAATACAACATTACCACGCAGCCGCACCGAATGGGTGAATACAACATTACCAGGCAGCCACACTGAATGGGTGAATACAACATTACCACGCAGCCACACCGAATGGGTGAATAAACATTACCACGCAGCCGCACTGAATGAGTGAATACAACATTACCACGCAGCCGCACCGAATGGGTGAATACAACATTACCACGCAGCCACACCGAATGGGTGAATACAACATTACCACGCAGCCACACCGAATGGGTGAATACAACATTACCACGCAGCCACACCGAATGGGTGAATACAACATTACCATGCAGCCACACCAAATGGGTGAATACAACATTACCACGCAGCCACACCGAATGGGTGAATACAACATTACCACGCCACGCAGCCACACCGAAAGGGTGAATACAACATTACCACGCAGCCACACAGAATGCGTGAATACAACATTACCACGCAGCCACACCGAATGCGTGAATACAAAACTGGTGTAACTATATACAAATAAAGGACAAGATACAACAATTTTGCGCTTTAAGCGGATGCCTCGAAATCAATGATGTAATAACTGACTTGATAAAGGATAAGTTTGCCATTTATGGGTATGGTAATGTAGGAGTCTGACAAGTTACTGCATAAAGGCTATCAAAACATCAAATGTATGGAAACTTGTATATAATTAATCTATAATTTTTCAGAGAAAATTGAAAGTAATCAGACTGATCGATGCAGAAACTGTTTTCTAAGAATGAATCATGCATAATGCTTAATCAGAATGAATGTTCGTCAGATTATGACATATAATGACAGTAATCTATTTGGTATGAATGAAGGTGATGGGATGGACTGATGGGGTCTCACGTGGGTTTTAACAATCTTTCATTCATATCCCACCGGTGGCTATTTGAAGCAGTGAGTTCATGTTCACCTTGAGTGCTGCCACACTGGAATATCACACTACAGACACGTGTCATGCATCATATGATACCCCCACCAGTCACATTATACTGACCCTGGGCTGACCAGTCCTAGCATTACCCTTTATATATATATGCTAAATGACAAGGGTGTATCTTGTATCATTTTTATGTTACCACAGCGTTTTTTCCTTCATAAACAAGGGCTGATATTCGACCTCTTCCCCTAGCAAAATAGCCTACTTTTTCCCCCTCTTCGGCTGAGAAAATTCCCCTAAAACCTTTTTTTTTTTTTGCTTAACATCATTTCCCTCTCTTACTTTCTCAATATTGTTATGTTTGGAATACATTTATAGAAGACATTTTATCTAAATAGACCATTCCTGCATATTTGCATACCGAAATCTTCAATTTCTGGCTAATACACCCTATATCTCGAAATTGCACTATTTTTTCCCCGTTATCTCAAAAATCACGCTTTTTTCCCCCTATTGAAGGGCCTGGGCCTTTTGCCCTATTCCAAAAAAAAAAAAACCTGGTTACAGCTAAAATACTTGTTTAATAAAATGATAGGGCCTAATTTGCCTGTGTTACAACTCCTTGTTGCTGGAACAGCAGAAAATAAGGAAACCTTAAATAACTTAGTTAACTTTAATAGTTCAAAATTAATGATAAAACTTTAAGGGTATCCTAATTTGGATATATATAACACATCTGAATCATTCGGGGGAAAAAGAAATTCTATACAAAGAAGGGGAAAAAAATCTAAATTTAATCTTTTAATCGGGCAGAATTTGCAATCTATGAAAAAAACAACTTTAGCATGTGATTTTTTAATTTGCCTTCTTTTTTTTTTACAACTAAAGATGTAACTGATGTGTTACTGCTTTAGATAAACTTAAATTGCATCTGAAAAGCAAAAAAAACACGAAATGTCACTCAAAGTGACAAATGCCCCCGAAGTGGTTATGGCCTTGGAGCCACAGACCTGGAATTTGCGTGCGACAAGTTGTCTGGTTCTGGTGAGCACTTGTGCCAAGTTATTTGAAAATCCGTCCATGAATATCAGAGTTATTAACCCTACACGAAAGCACTTCTTTTTGACCTTGGAGCCACAGACCTGGATTTTGCACGCAACACGTTGTCTTGTTGTGGTGAGCACTTGTGCCAAGTTATTTGAAAATCCGTCCAGGAATGTCAGAGTTATTGAACAGACACGATTGTACGGACGGAAAAACGATTGGTGCGACAACTATATGCCGCCCTTCGGGGGCATAAAAACTTTAGCTGAAACAAGCACTCAAAATAGTAGTACCATAAATATTGTTTTTGTCAATGATAGTACTCTAAGACACTAAAATGTTTTTCCAATTAGGATTGTATTGTCAAATGTCTATGGATTTAATTTGATATAATTATTTCTTTTATTACGGGTAGGTAGGTATAGGGAAAATATTTTATCTTCTAAAAAAAAACAAGAGGTCAATGACCTTGAAGCTCTACTGATTGATTTTGATTTCAGGAAGTAGTCGCTACAGACTTGTTTTTTGAAAATCTATTTTTAACCGTGGCGGCCATCTTGAATTTCTGGCCGACCTGAAATTTTGCTAGGATCAATTAGACATTAAGAGCAACACTCCTGTAAAGTTTCATGAAAATCCGCCAAGTAGTTTCAAAGGAGTAGTCGCTACAAGTTTTTACTATATAACTCTATGTAAACAAAGATGGCCGCTGGCAGCCATGTTTAACGTCAAATCAAAACGATTTTCGACAAGGACCAACATCATGTCATACTGATCATTTTAGAAAAAGTCCCATATCAATATCTCTTATAGTTTTGAAGAAGTAGTCGCTACAAACTTATTTATTTTAAATCTATTTTTGGCTGTGGCGGCCATCTTGAATTTCCGGCCGACCTGAAATTTTTCTAGGATCAACTAGACATCAAGAGCAACATTCCTGTGAAGTTTCATGAACATCCGTCAAGTAGTTTCAGAGGAGTAGTCGCTACAAGTTTTTACTATATAACTCTATGTAACCAAAGATGGCCACTGGCAGCCATGTTTAACGTTGAATCAAAATAATTTTCCACAAGGATCAACATCATGTCATGCTGATCATTTTAGAGAAAGTCCCTTATCAATATCATTTATAGTTTTCAAGAAGTAGTCGCTACAAACTTACTTTTTAAAAATCTATTTTTAGCTGTGAATTCATCTTGAATTTCTGGCAGATCTGAAATTTTGCTAGGATCCATTAGACATCAAGAGCAACATTCCTGTAAAGTTTCATGACAATCCGCCAAGTAGTTTCAGAGGAGTAGTCGCTACAAGTTTTTACTATATAACTCTATGTAAACAAAGATGGCCACTGGCAGCCATGTTTAACGTTGAATCAAAACGATTTTTGACAAGAATTAACATCATGTCATGCTGATCATTTTAGAAGAAGTCCCATATCAATATCACTTATAATTTTCAAGAAGTAGTCGCTACAAACTTGTATTTTAAAACTCTATTTTTAGCTTTGGCGGCCATCTTGGATTTCACATCAACATGAATTTTTGCTAGGATCAACTAGACTTTATGGGCAACATTTCTGTAAAGTTTCATGAATATCCATCCAGTAGTTTCAGAGGAGTTGTCGCTACAAATAAAAGTTTACGGACAGACGGACGGACAACGGACGCTGCACCACGGCATAAGCTCTGCTGATCTCTGATCAGTCGAGCTAAAAAATTGAGGTTATATTTAGTCTTTTATTATTTTTTTGCATAAAATGTTTAGAGTCGGACTTAAAAACGGGGTCAATCGGGGAAACCGGAACCACACATACAGTTTTATTTGGTCTTACAATGAAACTTATAAGAATTATATCTTGTTTTCTGGACAAAGTTTAAACAACATTTTTGTCTTAAATTTTGACAATAATACTTTCCAATCTAATTATGCTTCTTTCTTTCCAAGGAACTGAACACAATTCTTCTCTCCTCAATTTACAAGCAATAACCACATATATTTCAAAGAGATAAAAAAAAAAATCACACACACCCAGATACTTCTATATCGTTTGTAATAGCTTTTTGATTATGTTTTTATTTTGTAAATTGAACCCAAAGGAACCAAATCAATACAGGTACGTTGCAGGGCACACGCGCTCCAGTGCAACACCTTTATTCAGTTAAAAACATCACAATAACTTCAATGCTTTATTCATTTCAATTTCGTTTGCATCATCTGTTCCTGAGAATGTTTTAATTATTTTCTGAACAAAGTGATTGTTATGGAATGTTAACAAGTAACTAGGAGACACCATGACAACTGTTGACTGTTTTTATTTCATTCCTTCAGGATTCCTTATCAGCTAGAACTTGATCAGGCAGAATCTACCACAAGAATGCACATTGAGGTTAAATAATTAAGGCATATTCACGCGTAACTAACGCTCTCATTGTGCTGACGTCTGCATCATTAGAGGAGTATCCGGTGCTGCCGTTGAGCGCCCCTTTTTGATGTTGTCACATTTATTTGCGTATAATTTCGTTTAAAAGCGTTTAATCAAAATCGAAGACAGGTGTTCAACCCTTCTGTGAAAGGTCTTAATCCACACCAAATATCCTAACTAGTAGTTTTTTAGATTTTACGTTTCGCGTTGACGGGCCATGAAGTTAAAGTGCATGCACAGGTAAACAAAAGTAGTATTTTTCATTGATAAAATGCTTCTAACTTGTCACATCTGTTGGCATTAAAACATAGAATTGTCATGAATCAAAGGAACTTACACAAGTTTGTGGGCTTAGACAGTCAAATCAACACAAATGCTGTCCAAAATGCATCGGTGCTGCATTAGAGTGACCGGTGCTGCCTAAGAGTGAGAGGTGCTGCCTTAGATCGAGTGACCTGTGCTGCATTAGAGCTATGGAATTAAGAAGGATTTTTCTTTTTCTTTTAAGACACTACTACGGATGAAAGATACGTCTCTCCTGAGGTAGTTATGTCTACTCGCGAGATTCATAATGTAAATCTTGAACAAATTTGGTAGAGGAACATGAGCTTATGGTACCTGTAACATATTAGACCTCTAGCTCATGCAGTTCAGAGAAGAAGATTTATAGTTTTTCTGTAAATCTATGATGCCGGGGCGAGCCAGATTTTATCCCAGGGTCACCATTTTAACAAACTTGGTAAAGGACCATAAGCTTATGCCACATATAATATATGAGAGCTCTTCATAGAAGATGTCTATGTTAAAAATGTGTCACCCCAAATTTGACCTCATGGTCGCCATTTGAACAAACTTGGTAGAATACCATGGTATTCGTTCATATAATTTTATAGAAAGAGTTGTCAAAATCTGTCGTGTGATTCCTGAGAAGATTTGTTAAGGTTTTGACTGGTTTTAGTAACCGCGACCAAAAACTTTCTGATTGTGTGTAGAGTGTGGGAGAGAGGGAAGGTTATGCTGTTCTGTTGTCTGCAGCAAATAAGTTCTGAGATAATGGTTTATATTTGAACACACAATACAGAATTGAATAACAATTTATATTCATATGGCACTGCATGCCTTCACAGTCTGCCTAATTGTCATCTATTGAATACTGAAATGCCAGTGCGTGCCTTAACACACGTAAATTGCCTCTCTTACAATTTAAAAAAGATATGATTTGCAGTAAGAATCTCACGACAGACTAGACATAACTACCTCAGGAAAGACGGATCTTTCGTCCATTATATATAGTAATGTCTAAAAAAACAAAGAAAAATCCTTCTCAATTCCATAGCTCTAATGCAGCACCGGTCACTCTAATGTAGCACTGGTCACTCTAATGCAGCACCGATGCATTTTGTTCAGCATTTGTGTTAATTCGACTGTCTAAGCCCTCAAACTTGTGTAAGTTTCTTTGATTCATGACAATTCTATGTTTTAATGGCAACAGATGTGACAAGAAGCATTTTATCAAGGAAAAATATCACTTTTGTTTACGTGTGTATGCACTTTAACTTCAATTGGCCCGTCAACGTGAAACGTAAATCTAAACTAGATGGGTTTTCCGCGGAACATGTGTGTTGCCATTTGGTGCTTTGTCAGTATAACAAGGTTGTTTGGACCCAGATAAATGACGTTGACAAACTGTCCTGGCTTAGTTTTCTTTAAGAGAACAACAGAGAGTATTTAACCCCTATAATGACCTTCAAGCTGTGACCTTGACCTTTGAGGTACGGACCTGGGTTTTGCGCGCGACACATCGTCTTGTTATGGTGATCACTTGTGCCAAGTTAATCAAAAATCCATACAGGGGTTTTGAAGGTACAGTCCGGACACGAACTTAACCCCTATAATGACCTTCAGTGTGACCTTAAGCTTCATATTTTAGTATGGTCATGCCAATATTGTCATGATGAGTATATACTGAAAGTTTGATGAAGAAATAGCAAGAAATGAGAAAGTTATAGCCAACGTTAAGTTTTTGTGAAGAAAAAAATGCGTATTTAACCCATATAATGACCTTAGTGTGACCTTGACCTTCACACTTTAGTTTGTTATACTGCGAAGAAATTCTTAGGATTTCATTGGTCAATGCGCCGTAGACATGAGCCCATGTCTACGTCTCGCAACGTGAACATAGGACGAATTCCCCGTAGGTACCCCATTACTCGAATACACAAAAACAAAATGGCGACTAACGGTGCCGATTCATTTTGGAAACCGCCGATTGTTTCCTTTCTATCGCTTTTCTGCGCTTTCCACTGCGTGTAAAAGTCTGAAATAATCGTAAGTGAATTTTTTTTGCCAATTTTACAGATAATAAAACATTAACACAGTGATAAAATACATTTATTTTAAAAATTCCGCCTAATTTAATGACGTTAGAATGATGACGCCACGAAAATAAACAACGTCTAGTTCAAGGCACGTTATTGGGAAATTGGCGCAATAAAAATGAAATTGTGTTTTGGCTGTTTTCTTCCTAAATAAATGGTTACAACTTTGAAGTATGACAAATTCGTTATTAGGATTCTTGACAGGGAACATGGGCTCACATTCCCTGCCTGGAAAGTATATTCCCCCTCGCCTAACGGCTCGGGTGAATATACTATCCAGGCAGGGAATGTGAGCCCATGTCCCGTGTCAAGAATCCTAATAACTAATAATGGTCATGTCCATGTTGTCATGATGAGTATATTAAGAAATAGTAAGAAATGAGAAAGTTAAAGTGAACGTTAAGTTTTCGTGAAGCAATAAAAAGCTTATTTAACTCATATAATGTGAGATGACCGTCATATTTTATTATGGTCAAGTCGATGTTGTATATATTAAGTTTTTATGAAGAAAAAAAATGAGTATTTAACCCATATAATGACCTTCAGTGTGACCTTGACCTTTATAATTTAGTATGGTCAAGTCGATGTTGTCATGATGAGTATATATTGAAAGTTTGATGAAGAAATATCAAGAAATGAAAAAGTTATAGCGAACGTTAAGTTTTCATGAAGAAAAAAAAGAGAGTATTTTAACCCATATAATGACCTTCAGCATGACCTTGACCTTCATATTTTAGTATGGTCATGTCGATGTTGTCATGATGAGTATATATTGAAAGTTTGATGAAGAAATAGCAAGAAATGAGAAAGCTATAGTGAACGTTAAGTTTTCATGAAAGAAAAAAAAGAGTATTTATCCCATATAATGACCTTCAGTGTGACCTTGACCTTCATATTTTAGTATGGTCATGTCATGTTGTCATGATGAGTATATATTGAAAGTATCAAGAAATGAGAAAGTTATAGCCAACGTTAAGTTTTCGTGACAGACTGACGGACTGACTGACGGACGGACGACAAGGTAATCCTATGTATCACATTTTTCTTTGAAAAGGCGACACAAAAACTACTGCACTTTCAGTTAGGATATTTGGTGTGGATTAAGACCTTTCACATAAGGGTTGAACGCCTGTCTTTGATTTTTGATTCAACACTTTGAAAAGAAATTGTACACGAATAAACATGACAACATACCTCATCAAAAAGGGGCGCTCAACGGCAGCACCGGATACTCCTCTAACGGTGCATACGTCAGCACTGTCATTGGTTGACAAATACTGATCACCTTGCACTGGTTGACAAATACTGACCAAATTGCATTGGCTGACAAATATTGACAAACTTGCATTGGTTGACAAATACTGATCACCTTGGAATGAATGAATGAATGAGTGAGTGAGTGAGTGAGTGAGTGAGTGAGTGAGTGAGTGAGTGAGTGAGTGAGTGAGTGAGTGAGTGAGTGAGTGAGTGAGTGAGTGAGTGAGTGAGTGAGTGAGTGAGTGAGTGAGTGAGTGAGTGAGTGAGTGAGTGAGTGAGTGAGTGAGTGAGTGAGTGAGTGAGTGAGTGAGTGAGTGAGTGAGTGAGTGAGTGAGTGAGTGAGTGAGTGAGTGAGTGAGTGAATGAATGAATGGTGTTTTACAGCACATTGACACATAAATAGATTATATTGTGCGCAAAAACTGCTGAAAGATGAAGAAATGAAGTAGCAATTAAAAATTAATGTAACTATATAAAGATAAAACTATTTACAAGTAAGGGATGATATGGTAATATAAACTATGTATATATGTATGATATGGTAGTAATATAAACTATGTATATATGTATGATATGGTAGTAATATAAACTATGTATATATGTATGGTAGTAATATAAACTATGTATATATGTATGATATGGTAGTAATATAAACTATGTATATATGTATGGTAGTAATATAAACTATGTATATATGTATGGTATGGTAGTAATATAAACTATGTATATATGTATGGTAGTAATATAAACTATGTATATATGTATGGTAGTAATATAAACTATGTATATATGTATGATATGGTAGTAATATAAACTATGTATATATGTATGGTAGTAATATAAACTATGTATATATGTAAATCAACAAATGCTCGACTGCTTGAAGGGCACATTTTAAAGCTACGCAATCTTGGTTTGGAACGTATGCCTCTTTAATTTTTAAGCAACATAGTGCTTGTCATTTGTTTAAAGCAAAAAGGGGTATTTAAACAAGCTGATCATAGTGTAAGGGATTATTTGGGTATCAACCTACATTCTTTAAGATTTTGGCCATTTAAGGTAATGGCGGCCATCTTGGATGTTGCACTGACCTTATTTTAATGAAATTGGAGGACACTGTCCATGTACAGTTTAGTCAAAATTAGCCAAGCCATTTCCTTGGAAAAGTTGTCTAAAACAAAAGATTATGGATAATGACGGATGACGGCCGGATGAAGTGTAGTCAATGGTCACAAAAGCTCACAACCAACTTAATAAACAATTCCTATCGGTTGCCTGCCTCTTTCCAAAGAAAAGTATGCAGAGTAATCATTTGTTATTCAAACACAAAAACTACCATCAACCAATTCGACACCATCAAAGATTTATGGTGAATGTTCATGCAACAGACAGTTGTATCTCTGGTTTATGTAAATGACAGAAGAAAACTGGCTTCTGTATCACCAGCACTTTATCACTGATGTTAGATAATGGAAACAGACATCCCCGATGACCACACACAAAAAATAGTTCCAGGGCCACTCACCTCTACTAGAAGATTTTTCCAATTCATACACAAACATCATAATGGACAATTACAGACTAAGTACGACTGATGGTCACAGATGTATTATTTATGGGCTGTTTAGCCTATTTTATTAAAGTTTCATATCTGTCAATGTGACAAAGCTTCCACTATTATAGGAGTTGGCAAAATAAATATATGACATGAGTCAGTGCTTTTTCCAGTTGTCTCACGGGACCATAATTATACAGACCCCATTCCCAATACAAATTTCTTTAAAACCATTCACAATTGTCTGAAAGTGCCCGTATTTCCTCGCAAATACGGCTAAAATGCCACTTCTTAAAATATGTTGGAAAAACTTTGAAAGTGATAACAATAACAGTCAATTCTAATATTATTTCATTTAGGCTTAAAACAAATGCAGTTGAAAGCAAATAAGAGTTGTAAACAATTAGAGCTGTAAATAATAAGAGCTGTAAACAATTAAGAGTTGTGAACAATAATTACAGCTGTGAACAATTACAGCTGTAAACAATTAAGAGTTGTGAACAATTACATCTGTAAACAATTAAGAGTTGTGAACAATTACAGCTGCGAACAATTAGAGTTGTAAACAATTAGAAATGTAAACAATTAGAGCTGTAAACAACCAGAGTTATAAACACTTATAGTTGTAAACAATACTAACTATTGGTAATAACAATGACAACTATTGTATATATAGTTGCATATCCTAAGCAGATATATCTACATGTATATTTATTATTTATCCTATTCAATTACCTCTAATGAGGAGGAAGATTCTAATATTTTACCCAATATTGTATTCAATAAAAAGTTTCCTTCCATACATATCTGATAAGGATATCCAGTGCAAGAAACAAAAGAAAATCTAATCTTACGATTGAGAGAGCTGATAAGCCAAGTCATTCAAAAGTAAGGTTGATAACATCAGCAGTAGAATGATGTCAGTGTGTGAATAAACACCAAATTATTGATTGTTGTCATGATGAGCCAATGCACAGAATTCCAAAAACATGAAATCTTGGAATCCGGTGCAGGTAAGGAAATTCCAACCATTGGCATAACTACTGGATACCCATGCAAGAAAATGATACAATCTTGGAACCCGGTGCAGGTAGAGAAATTCCAACCATTGGCATAACTACTGGACACCCATGCAAGAAAATGATACAATCTTGGAACCCGGTGCAGGTAGAGAAATTCCAACCCTTGGTATAATGACTGGACACCCATGCCAGAAAATGATACAATCTTGGAATTGGGTGCAGGTAGGGAAATTCCAACCCTTAGTATAACTACTGGATACACATGCAAAACAAGAGGCCCAAGAGGGTCTGTATTGCTCTACTGGCTATATGGTGTTCATGTTGGGGTGGGGTGGAGTGGGATTGGGTTTGTTGGGGTAGGTGGGATGGAGTGGGGTGGGGGAATAGAAGGATTGTGTGTCAGATATGGCAGTATCAAACTAGTTTTTTTGTAAAGTGTCTTCAATTACCAAGATATAGAGAGAGGGATGTATTTGGCTTAAGTTTGGCTGACTTTAAAACATATATAACTTTCGTTAATATAACCTCTGAAGTTTGACATATGGCCCTTGTAAACCGTTGGCTCTTGTAATTTCAGAGAACTTTTTTTTTAAAGTTTGTCCTTAGGCCAAACAAAATAATATGTGTGGTTCAGGTAACATTGGGAAAAAAAATAGGGTAGGTAGGTAGGGATTTTTTTTTATTTTATTTTTTTATTTTTTTCTCTCGACACGTTCCAAAAATAGGTCAAACACAGTGTTTTAATACTTTTGTAATACTTTGCTTAATATGTTTGTTTGGTTATTGGCTCTTTATACAACCAGGACAATATTTTAAAAAAATGTAGCATGTCAGAGCAAAATAAATTCATTTGACTAAAATAAAAATGCACATATCTGTTTTTAAGTCCTTTTTGAAAGTGAAATATATTAAAAAGAAATTGACAAGAGGGTTGCAAAGATGCAAAGTCTGCACTCGGTATATAAGTGAACGGTGTCCCATCCACTTCTGGAGAACATTGATATTTAAACTATTAAAATTTATTATAATATTTCACCCTTAATAACGTACATAGTTGAAAGAAAACGGCTTCACTTTTATTTAAATATGTTCATGATCGTGTCACATGTTTAAAAAATACCTCGAAGGGACTTCCATCTCCCATATTCTTATAGGCGAAACACTGTAATGAACTGGTTTTTAAGTAGCAATGCAAACGCATTTTTCAAATTAGAAAATATTGGGAAACTGATTAGTATTTTCTAAATAGTATCATCAAAATAGTCCATTGAGGAAAAAAAAGTAAGTTTATTAACCCACATGCAAAAAAAATATTTTTTGTGTCCAACAATTGCCAAAATGAATAAGCCTTTTTATCAATTTTTCTGAAAAAAGCAACCTAGCTGATAAATATTGTTTTTTCCTTGCAATGAAGTCATGCAGATCTTTATTTACAAAGTAATGTGTCAAATGAATGTTTCTTTCCCTTTTTCTTTTAAATATGTGCTACCTATTTTCACAAGTTGGTGTTAAACCCGTCATCTTTGCTATGTAAACAAATGAGTACTCGCGTTAGATGGCCTACATGTCTTATCGTGACAATGTCAAGGTCAAATTTGAACAATTCTGAAAAATGAGTAAATTAGCCTAAAAAAGCCAAAAGTTCTTTCGTGATGAATGATAACATGTGTATGAAATATTTAAAGTGCTATTTCACTAAAGAATTCATGAGAATTATTAGTGGGAACAAGTTTCTAGTCCGAAATAAGACTCGAAAAAGACGATCTTGTTTGTAGTACCACGCATGCGTGTTGAAAAATGCGCAAATACACCACGAGTACGTCATTTTTTGTGAGATTAAATATAAAACAAATTGAAGATTAATTATTGAAGTACTTTATTTGTACATAAACTAGAGCGTAATCATCCGATTTATTAAATACTGAACTTCCAAAAACCGCACTTCGCTTCCATTTATTTTTCATCTACCAATAAATAACAAAAGCCGTGAGGTCAATTACGTAATCTATGCAGTGTTTTCTTCCTATATTCAACATAAAAAGTTCCACTTTTTAGTGTCTTAGCACTTAAAAGATGCGTAATTTGACGTACCCAACTCCAGGTTGGGATATTCCTAAATTCTAAATATAGCTTACGCGGCGCCACCTATCGGGTTTTGCATTGCTATTTTAAGCCAGAATCGTGGTGATTTTCTTGAAATATATCGATCAATGTAGCTTGGTTTACGACTGCCTTCATCATTTTTTTTTCCGGGCCGTGAATACATCTTTCGAAAGTAAACGCGAACACGGTCGCCGCCATGTTGTATTATGCGGTGTTTCGTACTCGCGGCGTTTCGTACTTCGCGGTGTTTCATACTCTTTACCGAACGTACCCACGAAAATCGTTCTCAACCCGAAAAAAATAAATAGGGTCGGCGATTCGGCGGTAAATAAATAGGGTCGGTCGGGTTACCTGAACCACACATATTATTTTGTTTGGCCTTATATCAGTCTATGTAAAACATCTGACCCCTGGGGACAGTGCCAAATTTGACTCCAGGGTCACCATTTGAACAAACTTGGTAGAGGACCATAAGCTCAGGGCTCAAATTTAAGCTGTTTTAATGGCATTTTGCCAGTCATTTCAAAATGACAGTGAACTTTTGAAGCACTGGCAATATTATGCAAGTGTTTAACAGCCTCTAGTTTAGAATATTGCTAGAAAGTATATTTAGGCATAAAATTGAGTATAGGCATAAATGACCAGTCAAAATGATAAGAGAAAGAGCTATATTTTATTGTTTGCTAGAGTGAGCTATGATTTGCCAGTTCAGTTTTAATCAACTGGTAAAAAAATGCCAGTTGGAAAAAATGCTAATTTCGAGCCCTCAAGCTGATGGTTAACACAAAAGATTAAATCTCTGGCTTTTATAGTTTCAGAGAGAAAGATTTTTTAAGTTTTTCCCTATGTAACTCTATGTAAAACATGTGACCCCTGGGGTGGAACCCAGGGACACCATTCTAAAAACAAGAGGTCAATGACCTTGAAGCTCTACTGATTGATTTTGATTTCAGGAAGTAGTCGCTACAGACTTGTTTTTTGAAAAATTATTTTTAGCCGTGGCGGCCATCTTGAATTTCCGGCCGACCTGAAATTTTGCTAGGATCAATTAGACATCAAGAGCAAAAATCCGTCAAATAGTTTCACAGGAATAGTCGCTACAAGTTTTCATTATATAACTCTATGTAAACAAAGATGGCCGCTGACAGCCATGTTTAACGTCGAATCAAAATAATGTTTGACTCTGATAACCATCATGTCATGCTGATCATTTTACAAAAAGTCCCATATCAATATCACTTATAGTTTTCAAGACGTAGTCGCTACAAACTTCTTTTTTAAAAAATCTAATTTTAGCTGTGGCAGCCATCTTGAATTTCTGGCCCATCTGAAATTTTGCTAGGATCAATTAAACATTAAGAGCAACACTCCTGTAAAGTTTCATGAAAATCTGCCAAGTAGTTTCAAAGGATAAGTCGCTACAAGTTTTTACTATATAACTCTATGTAAACAAAGATGGCTGCTGGCAGCCATGTTTAACGTTGAATCAAAACAATTTTTGACAAGGACCAACATCATGTCATGCTGATCATTTTACAAAAAGTCCAATATCAATATCACTTATAGTTTTCAAGTAGTAGTGGCTACAAACTTGTATTTTGAAAATCTATTTTTAGCCATGGCAGCCATCTTGAATTTCCGGGCGACCTGAAATTTTGCTAGGATCAATTAGACATCAAGAGCAACATTCCTGTGAAGTTTCATGAAAATCCGTCAAGTAGTTTCAGAGGAGTAGTCGCTACAAGTTTTCATTATATAACTCTATGTAAACAAAGATGGCCACTGGCAGCCATGTTTAACGTCGAATCAAAATAATGTTTGACTCTAATAACCATCATGTCATGCTGATAATTTTACAAAAAGTCCCATATCAATATCACTTATAGTTTTCAAGACATAGTCGCTACAAACTTCTTTTTTAAAAATCTATTTTTAGCTGTGGCGGCCATCTTGAATTTCTGGCCGATCTGAAGTTTTGCTAGGATCAATTAGACATTAAGAGCAATATTCCTGTAAAGTTTCATGAAAATCTGTCAAGTAGTTTCAAAGGAGTAGTCGCTACAAGTTTTTACTATATAACTGTATGTAAACAAAGATGGCCTCTGGCAGCCATGTTTAACGTTGAATCAAAATGATTTTTGACAAGGACCAATATCATGTCATGCTGATTAATTTCAAAAAGTCCCATATCAATATCACTTATAGTTTTCAAGAAGTAGTCGCTACAAACTTGTATTTTGAAAACCTATTTTTAGATCTGGCGGCCATCTTGGATTTCACATCAACATGAATTTTGCTAGGATCAACTAGACTTCATGGGCAACATTTCTGTAAAGTTTCATGAAAATCCATTCAGTAGTTTCAGAGAAGAAGTCGCTACAAAAAAAGCACATAGATTCCTGCTGGTCGGTCTCAATAGGGCTCAAACCCACATGGTTGACGGCAAGTGATTTCAAGTCAGAAACTCGAACCACTCCGCTATATAGAAAACTGAGGTATCTTTATATAGTGCAACAAGCCTTCTGAATTTCTTGAATATATTTCTTTGAATTACCGATTATAGAGGACTCTCGCATTTCTTACCTGCGTACAAGTAGACTGGACTTCTGACATTCACTGACTGTCAAGGACTGCCTGTCCACTGGGCACTGTCTCTGTAATTTGAGGTAGTTTTTAAGGCACCTTGAGCAGTATGTGTGTCCACACTTCGTGTCTATAGGGTTCACTAGGGGCTGTAGACATATATGACACATCAGGTCCTCATCCACCGCCTGGTGGTAATCGTACAGGTGAGTGCCGTGTGTCTCGTGGAGCTGGCCGCATTTTGAGCAGATGATAGAATCGCGATACTTGTAGTGGGTGGAGTGCGAGAATGTTTCGGAGTTTGGCGGCGTGTACGGAGGAGGGGCAGGGTCTCTGGGAAAGTTCTCATATGACATGCTTGTTTGCAGGGGAGGTAACTCTCATTGATCATGGGAATCTGAAATGTACAAAATTGACATTGTTAAACATTTCCATTGTGACAGTAACATGAGCAAAGCAATTGAAAATAACACCTTCATGTTTACATTTCAACTGGCATCGCAAGCTCCAGTAGGTTTTATGGTACACCAATACAAAAAGGTTAAATGGCACCAACAGGAATGACAATTCCAGGCCCACCCTCCATTTACACTGAAATAAAAGTTTGCAGAATGTGCCTAGAACCATCTCACCTGCAGAACTTTAGAGTCACTGCAAATTCTGTTGTATAATTTAAGATACTCCATTTTTATGAGTCATGATTTTTGTCAATACCCAAGTAGAACCTGAAACAATACAGGGGTGATGACGAAAACCTTTTATGAACATGACAAAAAGTGACATAACGGACATAAATTGGGGGGATTTTACCCCTCTGCAGGTCAAGCACTGTGGTCCTATTGCCTGGGAACCACATTTGTAAAGATTTGATACCATCAGCATGGTCAGTAACTAGTTTTCAAGCTATAAGATAATATGAATATATTTTCTAATAAAAATTATGATGTTCACTTTATTAGAAGCAAAAACCCATTTCAAGTGCTCAACGCAAAACTGTTGAATCTTATTTTTTTTATTTATATGTAGTTACAATAGTTTAGCATTCACCTCTTCATTTGTGTTCTAAAACTCGGTGAAGGAAAAATTACTAAACAACATCCATTCAGCATTAATTGTATTGATAGAGGCGGATTCCCAGGGAGGGGTGGGGCACTCCACTTAAATACGTAACAAATAAAATGCGGGCTGAGATCGACTGAAGAATATTGAATAATATTTGTTTTCATCGTTTTTTCTCCTCAAAAGTTGATCCAGCAGTATCAAAGCTTGTATTCAATCCACCTTTGATTTATAATAAGCAGTGTTTCTAAACTGTTTTTAATGAGTGGCAATAGCTTTTTAATATGAGTAGCCTATTTACTCAAGTATTGATCTGGAAAGTAGATAATACAAAGGCTGTAAGTAATCAATTCCTCCAAGATGAGTAATTTGTCAATTAATTCTGTTAGAACCGTTATATGTGCAACTTTATACTCTAGACAAGTCGAGGTATTAATGCAAAACTACTGTAACACTATATATAAACGAAGGACAAGATACAGTAGTCTGGCATTGAGCCTTCGACGTTTAAATAATGAATAACAAATTACATAACATTCTTTGAAGACTAAATGAGGAAATCATGTAACATTTCTAATAAAAGACAGAAGGTTCCGTATGCTTTTTTTTAAAAACCAAAAATCAATGACAAGTTAGTCACGTCATTTATGATGAATTGTTGTTTAACAGCTCCTTCAACACAATATATGTCATTCTGAGTCGCCCCAGATGCAAGATGGATATGTAGGAATCCAGAAACTGTACCCTACTACTACTACCGAATAGTTTCCTATGATTCTTTAACATGCTCGGAAGACAAGACTCCAATACAAGGGATCGCCCGGTTTACATCTGCATCTGATGGACGAGGCTAAGGGAACTGTCTTTCCCAAGGACACATGGAAGAAACTCACTGACACCAGTGAGGCAGGGCTCAAGTCAGGTCCAAATTCAAGGGAGCAGTGTTGCCCAAATGAAAGTGGTTCTCAATCATTTTCAAGTTTTCCTTCTTTATATTGTATCAGAAAATTCTCTTTCCCGTCAGTGGCAGGGAGGTCAGAAGTTTGCAAGAGAAGTTTTAGCACACTTCTCACTGTCCTGGTGAGGACTGAAGCGTGATTTCCAGAATCAAACGTGCTATCCACAGGGTCACGGCGACCCTACTTTTTCGAACCATCCCATAAAGGAGATGAAGAGGAATCCTGGGTCCCCTACTCTTACTCTGATTCCTCTCGGAGGACAGACTAGTACTAGTATGTGGACCGCCAGAATGGGGACCAAACCAGTGGGAATTAAGGGAGGTCATCGTGATTACTACGCTCCCTCCCTTTCAGTTTCTTAAAGATGAATGGCCACCCTTTTGGTAGTATTATCAATTAACAAATTTAACTCTTAAACATCATATGAACATTTCTTGATAGTCCCGGAGACAAACATATATTTAAAACCGCTACTAAGTTGTATGTAAAAATAAGTATTATTTTCATGACGTAGATACTACTTTTACCACTGCGTAAATCTGAATTGTATAGCTGCACAACTATTGCCAGATATTTGATAAATACATTTACCTGTGGATCAATTTACCTGTTCAAAGTTTTCTACGTCATCTAATAAAATCTTATTCTCGCTTTTCACAGATATTGCAATGCGTGAATTGTAAATATCTATTGTTGCGTATTGATTTCGATTTAAACAAACATAAACATGTTCATGAAACAAAACATGGCCGGAGAAGTTTAATGGTAAGGATTTCTCTTCATAACCTCTATCCTATCTGGTACTATAGAGTGAAGTATGACATTCAAACCAAACAACAGAAGGTAACTAGAACTATCACTGAAGGTGATGCCTCGCTTTTTTGCTATAGTCATGGGCAAAATCAAGAATAATAAATGAGTAAAATACCTGTTAGTTTTTTAATGTGAAAAACTAAATCTAAGTAAAACAAAGGTTCATAATTCTGTAAAAACAAATTGCAGATCCGAAAAAAAAACATTAATGCAGAGACACATTATATCATCACGTGTGAAATGTATGAACTCAAGTGTAATAACAATCCATGAAAAGTCTTAAGGTGAAAGTCACATGAAGTTCATTACAGAGTGAAAAATTCTAAGTCAAATAAAGGGCCATAATTCTGTAATAAATTAGGCATCAGCAATGTGTGATGTAGGGGCACATAAGGTAATCAGATGTCATGTGTACATGAAGTTTGGGAACAATCAATTTGAAAATGTTGCAGAAAAAATGTGTTAACAGATCATTATACAACATTAAAGTGGAAAATTCTAAGTCAAACAAAGGGCCATAATAAATTAGGCATTCAATGATTGGTGATTTAGAATGATATAAGGCCATCAGTTGTTATGAGTATATGAAGTTTGGGAAGAATCAATTCAAAAGTGTTTGAGATATGCAAGTATTAAAAATGTGTTACGCGACGCGACGTGGTGGACGGGATGGGACAAAAATGTGTTACGTGACGAGACGCTACAGGACGTTATGGACAACGTGCTAACTATTTCTTTGTATAAACTAATAATGATATAATAATCATAAATTCAAAACATGTCAATGTTGACAGAAGTTTAGAATTCATCAGAAACAATGGGGAGATTAATGATAAACATGATGTGAATGACATATCAAAACAGCATCAACATTAGATCCAAGCTGTTATACAACTAAATCAATACTCTATTCAAAGAGTCATTATTATGCTTTAAAACTATGTGTTTGTTTTTTACATTGATATCTGTGCTTGTCCCCAGATCCGAGAAAGCATATTTATTGGCTTTAATATTCATTGATTGGAGTACTTCACTGAAACTTGAATATAACAACGGTTTGTGACTAATGCGGTTTGTGACTAATGCGTTTTGTGACTAATGCAGTTTGTGACTAATGCAGTTTGTGACTAATGTGGTTTGTGACTAATGCAGTTTGTGACTAATGTGGTTTGTGACTAATGCGTTAATGGAAACTGACTGTAACAAAGGGTTGGGATTGGCGCATCGATGAAACTTGAATATAACAACGGTTTGTGACTAATGCGTTAATAGAAACTGACTGAAACAAAGGGTTTTGATTGATGCATTGATGAAACTTGACTAACAAAGATTTTGGATTGACGCGTCAATGAAACTTGACTATCAAAGAATTTTGATTGACACGTCACTGAAACTTGACTAAAAAAGATTTGGGATTGATGCTTCGATGAAACTTGACTATCAAACAATAGGGATATATCTGGGCTGTATAGGGATATATCTGGGCTGTATAGGGATATATCTGGGCTAAAGCTCGATGACGTCACATATTGTGTAAACCTCACAATACTATGTCCGACATAATAAACCTATACTTTTGTATATATACCGTGTAAGTAATGAACTGTTTGTCCGAAATCATTGACCGTTTCAGTTTAACATACTATATCTAAGATCGAGCCCTACCGGGATTGACAAGCCAATGAAATTTAACTGTAACAAAGGCTTGGGACTGACATGTCAATGAAACTTGACTTACAAAGATTTGGGATTGTCGCTTCAATGAAACATGATTGTCACAAAGGTTTGGAATTGACGTAACAATGAAACTTGAGTGTAAAAAATGTTTGGGATTGATGCGACAATGAAACTTGAGTGCAACAATGGTTTGAGATTGATGCGGCAATGAAAACCTGACTCTAGCAAAGGGTTGAGATTGATGCGACAATGAAACATGATTGTCATAAAGGTTTGCAATTGACACGACAATGAAACTTGACTGTCACAAAGGGTTGGGATTGAAGCGTCAATGAAAATTGAGTGTAATAAAGGTTTGGGACTGATGCGACGACTGTAACAAAGGTTTGGGATTGATGCAACAACTGTAACAAAGATCTGGGATTGATGCGACAAATGTAACTATGGTTTGGGATTGATGCGACAACTGTAACAAAGGTTTGGGATTGATGCGACAAATGTAACAACAGTTTGGGATTGATGCGACAACTGTAACAAATGTTTGGGATTGATGCGACAAATGTAACAAAGGTTTGGGATTGATGCGACAACTGTAAAAAAGGTTTGGGATTGATGCGACAAATGTAACAACGGTTTGGGATTGATGCGACAAATGTAACAACGGTTTGGGATTGATGCGACAAATGTAACAACGGTTTGGGATTGATGCAACAAATGTAACAACGGTTTGGGATTGATGCGACAAATGTAACAACGGTTTGGGATTGATGCGACAACTGTAACAAAGGTTTGGGATTGATGCGACAAGTGTAACAAAGGTTTGGGACTGATGCAACAAAGGTTTGGGATTGATGCGACAAATGTAACAACGGTTTGGGATTGATGTGACAACTGTAACAAAGATCTGGGATTGATGCGACAAATGTAACAACGGTTTGGGATTGATGCGACAAATGTAACAACGGTTTGGGGTTGATGCAACAAATGTAACAACAGTTTGGGATTGATGCAACAAATGTAACAACGGTTTGGGATTGATGCGACAAATGTAACAATGGTTTGGGATTGATGCGACAACTGTAACAAAGGTTTGGGATTGATGCGACAAGTGTAACAAAGGTTTGGGACTGATGCAACAAAGGTTTGGGATTGATGCGACAAATGTAACAACGGTTTGGGATTGATGTGACATCTGTAACAAAGATCTGGGATTGATGCGACAAATGTAACAACGGTTTGGGATTGATGCGACAAATGTAACAATGGTTTGGGATTGATGCGACAACCGTAACAACAGTTTGGGATTGATGCGACAACTGTAACAAAGATTTAGGATTGATGCGACAACTGTAACAAATTGGGATTGATGCTTTCTGAAAAAAGCAGATTCTAAATAATATTTTTTTCAGCCAGAAATGTTTAGGGTTATATATCTCATCAATTTAGGGTTATATATCTCATCAATACATTTCCTTCAATTGGCAACAACATGTTGTTTGTTTACTGGCAATCAAAGGCTTATAGTATAATAGACTGCAACTGACTTTGCCTTATTAAAACACATCTAAGGCAATAGCTTTTTTGTTTACTTTTAAGGTAACTAATTCAGAAATTGTAAAAAAAAATCTTCAAACTATAGTACTTAAATAATACAAATATATGAAAATTCTCCAGAGATTTTAAAAACGTATAAGTCATTAAAACAACCGTCATTATAGCATTAGATGTTGAGAGTGGGGATTTGGGTTGTCTTTGTGCCATCACAGTGTCACTGGTACGTACATATAATGCAATTAGGATTTAATTGGCTGGATTGAGTATTTGACAAATATTTAGAGTGCCTATTTGATGTAATAGCAGTTTAGGATTTTATTTGACTTTAAGCACTACAGGCATGTTTCACCAATTTTCATATATGTATACTTTATAAAGGTTGTAAAGGTTGTCTATGGGAAATTATAACAAAGGTATACATTAGTCAGTGTGGTCTCCACAGGTAGATATCATTATTTAATTGAAGTTTGTTGACAGTTAGTCATCAACATTATACCTTGGTATGCAGGTAAATGTCTGTATATTAAATCAAACATTTCTCAAATTCAGACATACCAGGGTCGTCCATGAAGTTTGTAGACTTCCTTTATAAAATCTTTGATTATTTTCGCATTAGCATAAAACTGCTTTTCCACTTAATGGAACTGATCTTTTATCTTTATAATAGATGTATAATTTTGTCAAATTGTCGCCATGTTACAACCAATGAGTTGTTGCAGAGAGCAGCCTAAAATGTCAGGGGAAGGAATTGGCTGATTTTTTTCCTAGGGAAACTTTCAGAGTGGGATAAAATTGACTGCTACACCTGTACAAAAGATTGAAAATGTATTGATTTTTGAAGATCTTTTTAAATTTTATTCTTTTTTTTTATAAAGGTGCCCCCATTGCATTTTGCATTGTGCCCGGGGGATACTACTAAGGGAAATATGGTACATGACTGTAAGCAGACATAATAAAGTTATAAAAGTAATAGAAGGAACTGGTACAAAAGAATCCTACATATGGACGCACCAAAGAAACCAAGAAGTGCTGGTGATGGGGAGGCTCGAAGCTGTGATCTCCAAACTTGAAGTCTCGGCGCTATTCATAGTTCGGGTTCATAACCCAGTTGGCAAAAAAAAAATTATCACTGTAGAAAGTGGCTCAAGGATCAAACTGAATTGAGTTTTAACACATGAAGGTTATATGGCACCTAAAAGGAATGAACGTGCCAGGCTCATCCTCTATTTACATCAAGATAAACTATGGAGAATAGGCCTAGAACCTTCTTACCTGCAGAACTGCAGAGTTGCTGCAATTTCTATAGTGGACACTCCATTTATGATGAACGTAAGGATCAAACTTCACAATGAGGAACAAATCGGGAAAACTCTATTCACTGAGCCACGCCGGCTCCCCCGATTATTAATGAGGACATTGATAAGATGAACCAAAACCAGAATGTATATCATTCAAGGCTGTAACTTGATTAAGTTATTTTAAACATAACTGAAGCAAGTTTCAAGAACAAAATTATGTCCCTTTGATACAGAGTAAGAGTTCATTCCCTTTACTTTAAAATATTGAAGATCGTAGGGAGGCGCAAGTCCGGGAACAATTAAAATTTTAAAAATATGTAATTTACAAGATTATAAACATAAAAACATCCTGGTAGTTATGGAAAAGTGGGGGAAGGGAGTCTGGACTTGAACATGTCAAGACCAGAGCGCTCTTTGGTGAGTAACAATAGTTCATTCCAGTATAGTATGGTTCTTGGAAAGTAAGAGTTTTGGTGGTACCGGTAGTTAGTATTTGAAAATGGGATAACAAAGTTCAGATTACGAGATGGTTGCAGATGGCGATGATCAACACATAGTAAGTTATTTTGAATTTTGTAAAAGATGATGAGAGATGTCACTTGTCGTCTGTATTCTAAGGTAGGCCACTTTAGCATTGAAGTGACACTACTTTGATAATAATAATCATTGCTGACAAATCTGGCAGCTCGCCTTTGTAACATTTCTACTTTCTGTGTCAGGTCTTTTTGCCATGGGTGCCATATGGAGGAGCAGTATTCGACTTGGGGGTCTTACATAAGTTTTATAGGCTGATTCTTTGACTTTTCGATTTCTCTAATTTTGATGTTTCTTTTAACAAAGTTTAGAGTGTTGTTTGCTTTGTTAGTAATATTATTTATGTGTGGGGTCCAATCTAGGATTTTGTTTATAGGTATGCCTAGGTATTTAACATTATCAGTAGAGTTTAAGGTTTGTCCATGGCATGTAACTTGTAGGGGTATATTACTTTATTTATTTTGCGTGATAAGCGTATTATTTCGCATTTATCAGGATTGAATTCCATGAGCCATTCATTTTCCCATTTTTCTAGTTTTAATAGATCAGACTGAAGAGTTTCAGCATCACTTTCAGATTTTATGGTAAGGTATACAATAGTGTCATCAGCAAGGAGTCGGACAGAGCTATGGATATCTATGGGCATGTCATTTATAAAACAGAGAAAAAGACAGGGGCCAAGGACAGAGCTAATTGTGATCTATGTGTGAGAAAAGATTTTATCCATTGGATGATATATGGATCAATTTCGAGTCTGTGAAGTTTAAGTATAAGTCTTACTGTGGTCTACTTTATCAAAGGCTTTGGAGAACATAACAATAAGGTCAGTTTGTTTTTTATTATCTAAGTTATCAAATATTTCTTGAGAAAAGCCAATTAGTTGGGATTCACAGCGATGCTTAGAGCGAAAACCATGCTGGAAGTTATATAAGAGGTATCATGTTCGTGACAATGATGCGTTCAATTATTTTTCAGGTGATACAGGTTAATGATATGGGTCTATAGTTGGCTGCCTTGCATTTGGGTCCTTTTTTGAATACTGGAGCTACATGGGCTTTTTTACAGTCTTTGGGAACTTTTCCTGTTTTGAATGACGAGTTGAAAATGTTGTCAGCATTGGGGCGATTTCTGTTCCTAGTACTTTTAGTATCCTACATGTAGGTGTGATTTGGTCCGGGCCTGCTGCTTTATTTGGGTTTAGATTTAGGAGGAGTTTCATTACCCCTTGAACAGAGATGGTTTTTTTTGGCATTTGAGGGGCATTACTGTTAGGAAAGTTTTTCAGTTTTGTTTGTTCAGCTAAATGGCTTAGTTTTAGAGGTTTGGGTGGAGTGAATGCTGATTGAAATTATATATTTAAAATATTTGCCTTATCGTTTGGATCTGTGAAGTTTATGCCATTTTCTTTAAGTGGGGCTATTCCCGAACTTTCTGTTTTGTTGTGCGTTATAAATTTGCAGAATTTTTTATTGTTTGCGTCTTATAACTTATTTAAGATAGTTGAATGAAAATGTTTTATCTTAATAAAAGTAGTAATAATTAAGCCCAAGCTATAAATCCTTTCAACAGAAAACGTGACCATCTAATTGAATACTGATGGCACCGTTAGGTATGACTGCCCTAGAATCAACTGATTACCAATTTTTTTATTCAACATCTTGAAGAGCTGGCATAAAATATTTTTAAACATTGGGTAAAAGAAGTAATGGCAAATTAGTAACAAGAAATATAAAAGAACCAGGGTAAAATATCATGTGTTACAGGAAAATTCTAGTTTTTTTTGGACAAATTTAACAAGAGGTCAATGACCTTGAAGCTCTACTGATTGATTTTGATTTCAGGAAGTAGTCGCTACAGACTTGTTCTTTTTAGCCGTGGCGGCCATCTTGAATTTCCGGCCGACCTGAAATTTTGCTAGGATCAATTAGACATCAAGAGCAACATTCCTGTGAAGTTTCATAAAAATCCGTCAAGTAGTTTCAGAGGAGTAGTCGCTACAAGTTTTCATTATATAACTCTATGTAAACAAAGATGGACGCTGGCACCAATGTTTAACGTCGAATCAAAACGATTTTCGACAAGGACCAACATCATGTCATGCTGATCATTTTAGAAGAAGTCCCATATCAATATCACTTATAGTTTTCAAGAAGTAGTCGCTACAAACTTGTTTTTTAAAAACCTATTTTTAGATCTGGTGGCCATCTTGGATTTCACATCAACATAAATTTTTGCTAGGATCAACTAGACTTCATGGGCAACATTTCTGTAAAGATTCATGAAAATCCATTCAGTAGTTTCAGAGGAGTAGTCGCTACAAAAAAAAGTTTACGGACAGACGGACAGACAAACGGACGGACGGACAGACGGACCGACGGACGCCGCACCATGGCATAAGCTCTGCTGATCTCTGATCAGTCGAGCTAAAAATAGATGAAACTGAATTCATATCTGAAAGTAACTTCTTGCAGTTATTTAAAACAAGAGACCCAAGAGGGCCTGTGGACGCTCTACTGGCTAATGTGGCTCTTATAACATCAATGAAGCAAGTGACTATCGTCTTAAAGAGGCAAAATATAGCATTTTTAACTAAATCAAGAGCCATAACTCTGCCATTACTGGTCCGATCTGGCTGGGTTTCGAACTTGGCCAGTAGAGATAATAATAAAAAATATTAAAAAAAAAATAAAAAAATAAAAAAAAAATAATAAAAATATTAAAAAAAAATCAAAAAAATATCAAGGGCCATAACTCCGCTGTTACTGGTCCGATCTGGCTGTTTTTCGAACTTGCCCAAGCTTTTATTGACATTAACAATCTGGTGAAGTTTGGTAAAGATCGGATGAAAAAAGAATTGATTGAATTGGATTTTATAGTCGCACTAACAGCTAAGGTCATATGGCGACTTTCCAGCTTCCATTGGTGGAGGAAGACCCCAGGTGCCCCTCCGGGCAATTTTCGTGCACGGGCGGGCACCTAGGTAGAACCACCGACGTTCCGCAAGCCAGCTGGATAGCTTCCTCACATAAAGATTCCTAGGCCCCTGAGGGATCGAACCTACAGCAGTGAGGGGCAAGTGATTTCAAGTCAGAGACGTTAACCACTCGGCCACGGATGCCCCTTGGATGAAAAAAGAAGGCCCTATCGTCTTAACGAGGCAAAATGTAGCATTTTTAACTAAATCAAGGGCTATAACTCCGCTGTTACTGGTCCGATCTGGCTGGTTTTCGAACTTGTCCGAGCTTTTATTGACATTAACGATTTGGTAAGGTTTGGTAAAGATTGGATGAAAGATGATGAAAAATGAACACCTTATATCATCTTAACGAGGCAAAATATAGCATTTTAACTAAATCAAGGGCCATAACTCCGCTGTTACTGGTCCGATTTGGCTGGTTTTCGAACTTGTCCGAGCTTTCATTGACAATAACAATCTGGTAAAGTTTGGTAAAGATCGGATGAAAAATGAAGACTATCGTCTTAACGAGACGAAAGTTAATGACGGACGGACGTACGGACAACGGACAGCTCGGCATCCCATAAGCACTGCTGGCCTTTGGCCAGTAGAGCTAAAAATGAATGCCCTATCATCTTAACGAGGCAAAATATATCAATTTTAACTAAATCAAGGGCCATAAGTCTGCTGTTACTGGTCCGATTTGGCTGGTTTTCGAACTTGTCCGAGCTTTCATTGACACTAACAATCTGGTAAAGTTTGGTAAAGATCAGATGAAAAATGAAGGCTTTACCGTCTTAATGAGACAAAAGTTAACGACGGACGGATGACAGACGACGGACAACTCGGCATCCCAACCGCAGGCTGATCAGGGTTTACAATGTCTGGCTGCTGAGCAGTCATTTCCCCCAAAACACCCCTTTGTCACATAAATGGAATGGTCTTAATTCAAAGAAAGAACTGTCCATTTTATATATGTAGCGGATTAAGGGTTAATTAAGTGATATCCCTGACTGTATTATCATGCCTACCTGCATTTCAGAAATCCAATTTTTGACAACGGTGTCATTCTCTATTAATAAATCCTTGCTTATAAGAATTCTGTATTTCCCAAGCAGTACAATTAAGTCCACATAGACTTTTTTATGTTACATTGACTGTTGATAAATTAAAGTATTATACAAACATTATAAATATTCACATAGTGTGCATTTCTTGGCATGATGTCAATAAAACCATGAATGATTACAATAAAAACAATTTTTCTGTTTTAGAAAATAAAAGGTATGCAATACATACATAATTTTTGAAAACAAACCTGTGACTAGTCCAAGATAACCTGTCTGTCTTTATTTACTGTTAATATAGATCTCAGAATGAGCTTTGAAAAATTACACAATTATTACAAAACAGGTAAACAGTCAGATTAGAAAGTCAACCGAGTCAAATAATTTCATAATGGCAGTGGTAAAATCTAACTTTTTTACCGACATGCTTTTTATTGCATGTGCAAGTTAAAATATTTTCAACACGCACAAATGCATTCTTACTGGCACTTTTGTTCTCTTTCTGGTCAGGCATCGGAGGCCCCGGGTTCAATCCTCCATGGTGCCACTGTTTCGTCGGTGTGTTCTTGGGCAAGACAATTTCCCTTAGCCTCGTCCGTCGGATGGGGGCATAGACCGGACGGTCCCATGAGTCGTCTATCCTCCGAGCACGTTAAAGAACCATAGGAATCTATTCGATAATAAGAGTAGGGCACGGTTCCCGGATTCCTATGTATCCTTCCCCTCTCTCTCTGGGGCGGCTCTAAATAACCTACACTGTGTTGATGAGCCGTTAAACAACATTCAATTCAATTCTGGTCAGGCATGTCTGTACATAACTATATATGTCACACAATACTTAATATACTTGGTAAAAAAAGGTTTTGGACCAGGGTATATAAAGTCATATAAAAACAAGAGGCCCAAGAGGGTCTGTGGACGCTCTACTGGCTAAAACAGCTGTTATAGATTTAGATAGATATAGCTACAAAGGAAAATACAATATAGCATTTTTCAACAAATCAAGGGCCATAACTCTGTTATTACTAACAAGATCTTGCTGGTTTTCGAAATTGTCCAAGATTTCATTGATATACCGCATTTTGCACAACTAGACATCATACTGAGGCTTCCTGCCAAATTTCGTAGAAATCCAACAAGCCGTTTAAGAGGAGTAGCGCCGACAAGAAATTTAAAATAAAAATGTCAAAGGGCCATAACTCCGTCAAAAATCAGCAAACTGGAACAAAAGCGTGATATGCACAACTAGACATCTTACCGATGCGTCCTGCCAAGTTTCGTCAAAATTCAACAAGGCATTTAGGATGAGTAGCGCCGACAAGACATTTTAAAGTAAGTGTCAAGTAATTAAAAAGATGATGAAAAAAAAAAAAAAAAAAAAAAAATACTTCAAATCAATCAAAAAAAAAAAAAAAAAAAAAAAAAAATAATAATAATTGAAACAATTAAAAAAAAAATTGAAATTGAAAAAATAATAAAAAATAAGTCAAATTAAAAAAAAAAAAAAAAAAAAAACTGTTAACCCCGGGGCGGGTCCAAATTTGAAACCAGGGTCACCATTTGAACAAACTTGGTAGAGGACCATAAGCTGATGCTACATGTAATACATGAGAGCTCTGTGCCATGTGGTTCCAGATAAAAAGATTTTTTTCAGTTTTTGCCTATACAAGCCTAAGTAAAACTGTGACCCCCAGGGTGGGGCCAAATGTGACCAATGGGTCACCATTTGAACAAACTTGGTAGAAGACCATAAGCTTATAGCAAATGCAAAATATTAAATCTCTGGCTCTTGCAGTGTCAGAGAAGAAGATTCTTTAAGTTTTTCCCTATACATGTCTATGTAAAACATGTGACCCTTGGGGCGGAGCCTAATGTGACACCAGGGTCACCATTTGAACAAACTTGGTAGAGGACCATAAGCTGATGCTACATGTAATACATGAGAGCTCTGTGCCATGTGGTTCCAGAGAAGAAGATTTTTTTCAGTTTTTGCCTATACAAGCCTAAGTAAAACTGTGACCCCCAGGGTGGGGCCAAATGTGACCAATGGGTCACCATTTGAACAAAATTGGTAAAGGACCATAATCTTATAGCAACAGCAAAATATTAAACCTCTGGCTCTTGCAGTTTCAGAGAAGAAGATTTTTTAAGTTTTTCCCTATACCGGTACATGTCTATGTAAAACATGTGACCCTTGGGGCGGGGCCAAATGTGACCCCAGGGTCACCATTTGAACAAACTTGGTAAAGGACTATAAGCTTATAATAAACGTAAAATATCAAACCTCTGGCTCTTGTAGCTTCCGAGAAGAAGATTTTTTTAAAAAAAATCCTATATAAGTCTATGTAAAACTGTGACCCTCGGGACGGGGACAAATTTGACCCCAGGGTCACCATTTGAACAAACTTAGTAGAGGACCATAAGCTTTGTAATACATGAGAGCTCTGTGCCATTTGGTTCCAGAGAAGAAGATTTTTTTCAGTTTTTGCCTATACAAGCATTTATGTAAAACTGTGACCCCTGGGGCGGCCATTTGCACAAACTTGGTAGAATACCATAAGCTTATAGCAAATGCAAAATATTAAACCTCTGGCTCTTGCAGTTTCAGAGAAGAAGATTTTTTAAGTTTTTCCCTGTACATGTCTATGTAAAACATATGACCCTTGGGGCGGGGCCAAATGCGACCTAAGGGTCAACATTTGAACAAACTTGTAGTTGTAGTTTCCGAGAAGAAGATTTTTAAAAAAAAAATCCTATATAAGTCTATGTAAAACTGTGACCCCCGGGGCGGGGACAAATTTGACCCCAGGGTCACCATTTGAACAAACTTAGTAGAGGACCATAAGCTGATGCTACATGACATGAGAGCTCTGTGCCTTGTGGTTTCAGAGAAGAAGATTTTTTAAAGTTTTTTCCTATATGTCTATATGAAAAACATGCAAAACCTCAATATACAAACTTTGGACCCCCGGGGCACGGCCATTTTTGACCCCGGGGACTTTATTTGAACAAGCTTGATAGTCTAGGCGTTGGCGATCATTTTAAAATAAAAACTGTTGAAATCTGTCCAGCGGTTCTGGAGAAGAAGATTTTTTAAGGTTTCGACCATATATGGTAATGGCAGCCATCTTGGATGTAGCGCTGACCCAATTTTAACAAATCTAAAAAACACTCATCTAAGGATCATCCAGGTGAAGTTTGGTCAAAATTAGCCAAGCGGTTTCTGAGAAGTCGTTTGAAGAAAAGTTAACAGACGGACGACGGACAGACGACGGACGTCGGACGACGGACGATGGAAGACGGACAACACACCATCCCATAAGCTCTGCTGGCCCTTGGCCAGTAGAGCTAATAAAACTAGTTCACAGAATTTAATTATCTTTTTTTAGTAAGGCCAAACAAAATAATATGTGTGGTTCAGGTAACCCGACCGACCCTATTTATTTACCGCCGAATCGCCGACCCTATTTATTTTTTTCGGGTTGAGAAGAGAACGAATTTTCGTGGGTACGTTCGGTAAAGAAGTACGAAACACCGCGAAGTATGAAACGCCGCGAGTACGAAACAACGCATAATACAACATGGCGGCGACCGTGTTCGCGTTTACTTTCGAAAGATGTATTCACGGCCCGGAAAAAAAATGATGAAGGCAGTCGTAAACCAAGCTACATTGATCGATATATTTCAAGAAAATCACCACGATTCTGGCTTAAAAACCAGTTCATTTCAGTGTTTCGCCTATAAGAATATGGAAGATGGAAGTCCCTTCGAGTAGCAATGCAAAACCCGATAGGTGGCGCCGCGTAAGCTATATTTAGAATGTAGGAATATCCCAACCTGGAGTTTGGTACGTCAAATTACGCATCTTTTAAGTGCTAAGACACTAAAAAGAAGAAACTTTTTATGTTGAATATAGGAAGAAAACACTGCATACATTACGTAATTGACCTCACGGCTTTTGTAATTTATTGGTAGATGAAAAATAAATGGAAGCGAAGTGCGGTTTTTGGAAGTTCAGTATTAAATCGGATGATTACGCTCTAGTTTATGTACAAATAAAGTACTTCAATAATTAATCTTCAATTTGTTTTATATTTAATCTCACAAAAAATGACGTACTCGTGGTGTATTTGCGCATTTTTCAACACCTGCTAACATCAGAAAAGACAACTCTTGACATGTGACTGTAATGCGCATGCGTGGTACTACAAACAAGATCGTCTTTTTCGAGTCTTATTTCGGACTAGAAACTTGTTCCCACTAATAATTCTCATGAATTCTTTAGTGAAATAACACTTTAAATATTTCATACACATGTTATCATTCATCACGAAAGAACTTTTGGCTTTTTTAGGCTAATTTACTCATTTTTCAGAATTGTTCAAATTTGACCTTGACATTGTCACGATAAGTCATGTAGGCCATCTAACGCGAGTACTCATTTGTTTACATAGCAAAGATGACGGGTTTAACACCAACTTGTGAAAATAGTAGCACATATTTAAAAGAAAAAGGGAAAGAAACATTCATTTGACACATTACTTTGTAAATAAAGATCTGCATGACTTCATTGCAAGGAAAAAACAATATTTATCAGCTAGGTTGCTTTTTTCAGAAAAATTTATAAAAAGGCTTATTCATTTTGGCAATTGTTGGACACAAAAAATATTTTTTTTGCATGTGGGGTGGTTCATAAACTTACTTTTTTTTCCTCAATCGACTATTTTGATGATACTATTTAGAAAATACTAATCAGTTTCCCAATATTTTCTAATTTGAAAAATGCGTTTGCATTGCTACTTCGAGGTATTTTTTAAACATGTGACACAATCATGAACATATTTAAATAAAAGTGAAGCCGTTTTCTTTCAACTATGTACATTATTAAGGGTGAACTATTATAATAAATTTTAATAGTTTATATATCAATGTTCTCCAGAAGTGGATGGGACACCGTTCACTTATATACCGAGTGCAGACTTTGCATCTTTGCAACCCTCTTGTCAATTTCTTTATAATATATTTCACTTTCAAAAAGGAGTTAAAAACAGATATGTGCATTTTTATTTTAGTCAAATGAATTTATTTTGCTCTGACATGCTACATTTTTTTAAAATATTGTCCTGGTTGTATAAAGAGCCAATAACCAAACAAACATATTAAGCAAAGTATTACAAAAGTATTAAAACACTGTGTTTGACCTATTTTTGGAACGTGTCGAGAGAAAAAAAATCAATAAATAAAAAAAAAAATCCCTACCTACCTACCCTATTTTTTCCCCCAATGTTACCTGAACCACACATATTATTTTGTTTGGCCTAACCAAGGTCTACCCTACCCGGTTAATTTGGTACCAGAAACATTACATTCCAAACAAAATTAGATTTTTAAAAAAGATCGCGAACACACAAAGGGTCTGTAAAAAATGTTGCAAAGTCCATAGAAACAATAACAGTTACAGACATTTGAGTAACCAATAAAAAGATTATTATATTTTTGCAAACTTTCATTGTTAACGATAATTATTGTTGATTGTTGATCTATTGTGAATTATCAACTGAGATAATAAAGGTTATGGTCGAATGTCATGGTTGAGCGATCATTGTACGGGTTCGAACACTGCCATGGTCCAAAACTTTTTTTACAGAGTATATATATATCAGCATATTTTAGGCTATATAATTATGATTGTCCATTTTTTTCACTCACTATTTCCTGTCTAGAACATGCAGTACTGTATACCTCCCGCCATCCGTAAGAATCAACCCTTTCTCACTTTACAAGTGGAGCTCCCAGTGGGATTTGAACCCGCAGCGGTGAGAGGCGAGAATGTGTATAAAGATTGACAATGCTTTCATTTCACATATACATGTGTACTATAAATTGCCATTGGCGTTGGTTTGAAGCCAGATTTTCACGCACTGCACACATTTTTTACGTTTTCATGCCATGTAGGTAATAGCATCTACATATAATAGGTCCACCTAGCACGTGGTTAACAGAAACATTTACACTTTAATCCCCTCACACTATTTGTGTAGTTCTGTTGTTTTTTTCCAGCATCATAAAATATTCATCCAAAAAATTGCTGGAGGCAAACTGACTGGAACAAAAGTGTCACAAACACAGATCATTCGAGTCTGGTAAAAAAAATGTGAAACTGGTATGCATCATGTCCATGTTAAGTATTCTGGGGAAAAAATGGAACAGCAAAATCGTGGTAGATGAAACAAAGTAATTAACATCACAAGCAGCTAGGAATTTATTTTGAGCATTTCAATGCAGAGCAGTCAGGATTCTTTCATTGAAAGGAAATTAAATTGTAATATATACTTTTGGCGACAATCTATTTGATACACTAAACTCTAAAACTATTGATTTCGAAAATAATCTGAAAGTGAAATGAATCTTTTTCTTTGATTTATTTTTGTTGTTATTCATTTATTTTATCAAATTTGAATATTTGTTTTCAGACTTATCAACACATTGTTTGGGTTATTTCCAGGAAAGGGGAGCTCATACTCTAAGAATCTTTCATGGGTATCCGGTGAAGATAGGGAATTCCAACCTGAGGTATAAGTGTGTATAAGTGTTTTTAAAAACACTTATTCCGAGGGTTGGAATTCCCTATCTGAACTGAATACCAACGATAGATTCTTTTTCTTGCATATCAGAGACATGTTGCGCATTGACGCCGCCAGCTACTAACATTTTGCATGTTTTCCTGCATACCGGATGTTGGTGCACGCGTTACTTTTATCCTTTTATCTTTACCCATAAAGATAAGACGTTCCATTCCCCATGTAAAACGTGGATAGCCTTGTCCAGTATGCAAGAAATAGGAATCCTTGCCCTAAGCTTACTATCCAACAGGGCTCTGTTTTATGAAAGAACTTACGACCATTTTGATCGTAAATAAATTTCTTAAATGCCTCACTATAAATGACACTTTTCAAATAAATGTGATTTCATTTCATTTTCTTATAGATGTGATGTGCACACATAATTGTCTACATTGAATGCTTAGGTGAAAAATAAAGAACGATTTTAAATTTTGAGACTTATCGTAGTCTGGTTTAATAAAACAGGGCCCAGATTCCTATGGTTCCATAATATAGACTGGCCGGGAACCCATGAACTAAGACATGTAGGGCAGACACCGACCAATACTCCACTGCTGCGGTTTGATGGTAAAACAAAACTAAAACTATCACTGAAAGTGACAGATACGGTTTGATCAGTTGTTATGTGTATATGAAGTTTGAGAACAACCCATTTAAAACTGTTTGAGGAATGCAAGCAATAAAAATGTGTTACGCAACACGACGCTGTGCTACGCGACTGGACGTTACGGACAGCGTGATTCCTATATAGCCCCCACTTCACTTTGTGAAAGCGGGGGGTAAAATAATTCATAAAATAAAACAAATATTTATAGGTCAATTATCTAAGATTATTATTTCTCTGATGCATCAAACCAAGGAAATTAACTACCATACCTGTGTTATATTTTAAATATTTTCCAAACCTTTGATACCACTTTATTGTGAATTATCACTCAAATGGTTGTTAAACTGTTAGTTCATGACAAAATATAATCTCTCAAGTGTCGCCCTGTCTAACAATAATATCATAAAGATAATATTATAGTCGAAGGTTAAATAGTATGGATATGAATCAGTAGGTTATAGAACTGTATCAATGATTTTATTGATGTGAAGAAACCTTGCACACAAATTCCATATCAATTAAATCTGATAACAATGCTAGATTGAGGTCAGACTGAGTACAAAAAAAAAGAGAAAAACAATTAAAAAATATATAGAGTAGAAGTAACTATGTAGAGATGCAAATTCCGCAGATGAATACATTTTTACCCATTTAACTTATAAAATTGCTACAAATTTTAACTTTTATGTTCCTTGTGTGTGTTTTTAAGTAGGAATTCCTCCTCATTCCAGTGTGTGTTTTATATTGTATATTTTATATTGTACTTGTCACACTTATTCTATTTTTTTCTTCTTTCAATAAAGAATGAATGAATGGTGTTTTACGGCACGTCGACACATAAATAGGTCATATTGTGGCAAAAACTGATGAAAGATGAAGAAATGAAGGATTAATTAAAAATTAATGTAAATATATAAAGGTAAAATTATTTACAAACAAGAGATGATTCTTTCAATAAAGAAAAATATATAGGTTTTGGAATTGGGAATATGAACAAATAGCGGCTTTAAAAACAGCCAAAAAGGCCCCTCTGCATTCTAATATCAAGATATAATCTGATCTTGTGTTTAGTCAAGTAAACGGTGCTTGTTGTAACATAAAACAATTGAGACGTTTTTGTAATTAAAATACTGACAAAAATATATAGTAGCAAGACCATAGATGAAAAAAAGCTCTAGGACAAAATGCACATTATGGGGAGAGGGGGGATATGTGTATGTGGTCACAATTGCATCATTCTGCCAAAAGTCAATGGAAGGGAACAGCGCACGTCTCTGCGAAACTAGACTTTAGTCTGTCTACAAAGTATCAAAATCTCTCTTGAAGTTCAGAAGGAATACCGTAGTTCGGACAAGACTATGTGATGTATGTACAAAAGTGTGACGTAAGTAAGAAAGTGTGATGTACGCAATAAAGTGTGATGTACGCAAAAGGAAGTGTTATACACATATGAAAGTGTGACGTATGTAAGAAAGTGTGATGTGCATATGAAAGTCGAATGTACGTATGAAAGTGTGATGTATGTAAGAAAGTGTGATGTATGTATGAAAGTGTGATGTACATAAGAAAGTGTGATGTATGGAAGGAAGTGTGATGCATGTATGAAAGTGTGATGTAAGGAAGTGCGACGTATGTAAGAAAGTGTGATGTACATATGAAAGTGTGAGGTACGTATGAAAGTGTGATGTATGTAAGGAAGTGTGATGTACGTATGAAAGTGTGATGTATGTAAGGAAGTGTGATGTATGTAAGAAAGTGTGATGTATGTATGAAAGTGTGATGTATGTATGTAAGTGTGATGTACCTATGAAAGTGTGATGTCCGTAAGAAAGTGTGATGTATGTTAGGAAGTGTGACGCATGTATGAAAGTGTGATGTACGTAAGGAAGTGTGATGTATGTAAGAAAGTGTGATGTACATATGAAAGTGTGAGGTACGTATGAAAGTGTGATGTATGTAAGGAAGTGTGATGTACGTATGAAAGTGTGATGTATGTAAGGAAGTGTGATGTATGTAAGAAAGTGTGATGTATGTATGAAAGTGTGATGTATGTATGTAAGTGTGATGTACCTATGAAAGTGTGATGTACGTAAGAAAGTGTGATGTATGTTAGGAAGTGTGACGCATGTATGAAAGTGTGATGTACGTAAGGAAGTGTGATGTACCTATGAAAGTGTGATGTACGTAAGAAAGTGTGATGTATGTAAGAAAGTATGATGTACGTTTGAAAGCATGATGTATGTATGAAAGTGTGATGTACGTAAGGAAGCATGAAGTACATAAGAAAATATGAGATATATATGAAAGTGTGATGCACGTAAGAAAGTGTGATGTATGTATGAAAGTGTGATGTACGTATAAAAGTGTGATGTACATATGAAAGTGTGATGTACATATGAAAGTGTGATGTTCATATGAAGTGTGATATACGTAAGAAAGTGTGATGTACGTAAGAAAGTGTGATGTATGTATGAAAGTGTGATGTACGTATGGAAGTGTGATGTACTTATGAAAGTGTGATGTATGCATGAAAGTGTGATGAACATATGAAGTGTGATGTATGTAAGAAAGAGTGATGTACATATGAAAGTGTGATGTATGCATGAAAGTGTGACGAACATATGAAGTGTGGTGTATGTAAGAAAGAGTGATATACATATGAAAGTGTGATGTACGTATGAAAGTGTGATGTATGTAAGGAAGTGTGATGTATGTAAGAAAGTGAGATGTATGTATTATGAAAGTGTGATGTACATAAGAAAGTGTGATGTGCGTAAGGAAGAGTGATGTATGTATGAAAGTGTGACATACGTAAGAAAGTGTGATGTAAGGAAGTGTGATGTACATAAGAAAGTGTGATTTATGTAAGGAAGTGTGAAATACATAAGAAAACGTGATGTATATATGAAAATCTGATGTATGTAAGAAAGTGTGATGTACACAGAAAGTGTGATGTACGTATGGAAGTGTGATGTACGTATGAAAGAGTGATGCACGTATGAGTTTGATGTATGTATAAAAGTGGGATGTTGGTATGAAAGTGTGAGACCAGACAAGTACAGCACTATATGTCATCCCCAATATATGGTGGGAAAATAAAAGTAACATTACAGTGGCCCAGAGTTATGTTTTTGGTGGTGTAATCGGTGAATGGTGGGAACTGTTTTTGTTTTGGTGCCTAAGTGAAAGCAGCTGACTTTCAACTATAATAATCGGTTGTGAAATACATGCCTACTGGACATTATGTGTAAAACAGTTAGTGGAACAAAATTTCTAAAACTTGAATTCACCAACTTCAGACAAGATGACGACTAACGACTAACAATGCCCATGCATTTATAACTAACGAAGATAATCAAGATAATTATGTTTCTTTCCAACTTTCCAGGTTAAAAGTGTCACTCCCAAAAGCAGCAATTACAGAAAGTAATGCTCTGCAATGTATTTGTCTGCCATGCTCACATGTACAGGCAACACAAATTGGTAAATAGACACTTCAGACATCAAATATATACCCTTGACAAGCAATGAATATGTTTATACATTGATCAATAGACATTAGGGTTTTAAGACTTTAAAAAACTACAAACAGTATTATACCCACAATGCTTTCTTTTCAGCAGATGTTTTTTCAATTGGGAATTTTTGTCTCAAAACTGTAAAACAATAAAAGAAAAACGCAAAAAACACTGAGAGTGGAGATGGTCTTTTTTGTGATAGGCTAGGCTCGCGTTAAGCATTCGCCAAATTGCCATAGGCGAAAAGAAACCCGATCTGGCGAATGAAAATCGTAAGATATACATATCAAATTCGCCAGACATCGGCGGTCTGGCGAATCCAAATTTCCGACCAATTTTGTCTTAAATCTCGGAAAATCCCGAATTCTAATACACAAAGTATTTCACTGTTTATAAAGCCACTACCCCGCTGGGTGTTGTTAGCTAATTAGCGACAATCAATTTGGACTGATAAACTTATTATCGCAGTGTTTATTGAAGACCGCTGTCATTTATTGTTTCTATTGTCACTGTGCGATAGACTCAGCCCACTGTTCCGCCTCTTTCTGTCAATCAACTTGTTTGTGACCCCGCGCTCAATATAATCCACATATTTAACTGTGTTATCGAGCCGGGTAAAACATCAAAAATAACGTGGCGCCCTCTAGCGGCCAAAATGGCTTTTCAAAACACAAAGTTTGCTTACGAATTAATAAGCTCGAGATGCCGTCGGTGTTTTTCGAACTTTACGATCACTGATAAGACTAATTAGTTGTACACCCGGTAGCGTAAACTGGAACAATGGCAAGTGTGAACCGATGTTTGATCGACTGTCTCTGAATTGGGATAATTTATGGTTGAACAATCAACATGAAAAAATGCAAAAGGTGCGCTTACTCAAAATATTGAGGTACAATTTTAGAATGAAGTGGCTTTTATTACTTACTCAATGCACAATATTCGTGGTGTATGTGGCATTTCTGAATTTTGTCTCACAATGCAGCGCGATCTTTCTAGCTCCTTTGGAACTACTGTTAGTTGAACTTGTTTTATATGCCTCAGCTTAGTCTTACATTTTTAAATATATTTATTTTACTTCTATGAATGTTAGTAGGCCTATATTTAAATACATTTAATGAAAATACTAAATGGTCTAATCAATGGTGACAAGAGTCTGTATTTTTATATTTTCTTATATGCATGCATTCATTGATTGTCCTTTTTAAAATTTCAGTCGACATTTTTTAAAAATTAAAATAGCATTACATTAAATACAATTTTTAAAACTTTTTGAATATTGTACAGCTCCAATTGTAATTATAAGTAATTGTAAGCACTAAAGCAGAATGCATATGATGTGGACATATTGATACCCTATACATATAGGTTAATAAAGCATACTTTTTTAACTTACTATTGATGTGTATGCAAACGCGAAGTTTTAGCACCTACAATTCGTTAAAAAATATCTAGGCAAAAGTCTGGCTAAAGACATTCTAATCTGGCTAAAGGAATTTTTAGGGCTTTAGCCAGATTTGGCTAAAGGGTTTAAAATCCTAGCGCTAGCCTAGATAGGGTTATGTTGACCTTGACCTCTGACCTGCGGACCTCAAAATCAATAGAGTGCATCCTCTTACCACAGGCAGTCCACCCATGACACTTCATGAGATTTGCTTCAGAGAAAGAGGAGTTACATAGCGGACATGGAATTTCATGATCGGGTCAGCGACCTTGACCTCTGACATACTGACATCAAATCAACAGGAATCACCCTCTTACCACAGACTTTCCATCATGTTTCATGAAATTTTCAGCATGCAAGGAATTACATAGCTGACAATGTTGTGTCTACAGACGGACAGACAGAAACCAGTATACAGCCGCAAAACTTCGTTTGGCGGGAGTATTATTAGATACACTGCACTGAGATTAAGTCAAGACACACTGCACTGAGATTAAGTCAAGACACACTGTACTGAGATTAAGTCAAGACACACTGCACTGATATTAAGTCAAGACACAACTGCACTGATATTAAGTCAAGACACAACTGCACTGAGATTAAGTCAAGACACACTGCACTGAGATTAGGTCAAGACACACTGCACTGAGATTAGACATACAGTTACTGCACTGAGATTAAGTCAAGACACACTGCACTGAGATTAAGTCAAGACACACTGCAATGAGATTAAGTCAAGACCCACTGCACTGAGATTAAGTCAAGACACACCGCACTGAGATTAGACATACTGCACTGAGATTAAATCAAGACACACTGCATTGAGATTAAGTCAAGACACACTGCACTGAGATTAGACATACTGCACTGAGATTAAGTCAAGACACACTCCACTGAGATTAAGTCAAGACACACTGCACTGAGATTAGCCATACTGCACTGAGATTAAGTCAAGACACACTGCACTGAGATTAAGTCAAGACACACTGCACTGAGATTAAGTCAAGACACAACTGCACTGAGATTAAGTCAAGACACAACTGCACTGAGATTAAGTCAAGACACACTGCACTGAGATTAAGTCAAGACACACTGCACTGAGATTAAGTCAAGACACACTGCACTGAGATTAAGTTGAGACACACTGCACTGAGATTAAGTCATGACACACTGCACTGAGATTAAGTCAAGACACACTGCACTGAGATTAAATCATGACACACTGCACTGAGATAAGGTCAAGACACACTGCACTGAGATTTAGTCATGACACACTGCACTGAGATTAAGTCAAGATACACTGCACTGAGATTAAGTCAAGACACACTGCACCGAGATTAAGTCATGACACACTGCATTGAGATTAAGTCAACATACACTGTACTGAGATAAAGTCAAGACACACTGCACTGAGATTAAGTCATGACATACTGCACTGAGATTAAGTCATGACACACTGCACTGAGATTAAGTCAAGATACACTGCACTGAGATTAAGTCATGACACACTGCACTGAGATTAAGTCAAGATACACTGCACTGAGATTAAGTCAAGATACACTGCACTGAGATTAAGTCAAGACACACTGCACTGAGATTAAGTCAAGACACACTGCACTGAGATTAAGTCAAGATACACTGCACTGAGATTAAGTCAAGATACACTGCACTGAGATTAAGTCAAGATACACTGCACTGAGATTAAGTCAAGACACACTGCACTGAGATTAAGTCAAGACACACTGCACTGAGATTAAGTCAAGACACACTGCACTGAGATTAAGTCAAGATACACTGCACTGAGATTAAGTCATGACACACTGCACTGAGATTAAGTCAAGATACACTGCACTGAGATTAAGTCAAGATACACTGCACTGAGATTAAGTCAAGACACACTGCACTGAGATTAAGTCAAGATACACTGCACTGAGATTAAGTCAAGATACACTGCACTGAGATTAAGTCAAGACACACTGCACTGAGATTAAGTCAAGACACACTGCACTGAGATTAAGTCAAGACACACTGCACTGAGATTAAGTCAAGATACACTGCACTGAGATTAAGTCAAGATACACTGCACTGAGATTAAGTCAAGACACACTGCACTGAGATTAAGTCAAGATACACTGCACTGAGATTAAGTCAAGATACACTGCACTGAGATTAAGTCAAGATACACTGCACTGAGATTAAGTCAAGACACAATGCACTGAGATTAAGTCAAGATACACTGCACTGAGATTAAGTCAAGAGGTTAAGTCAAGACACTTATTAGACAACACTGCACAAAGCACACACTAACGGGAGATTTAGACACATATAAATTAAACTGTGATCTCTGTGATTATTCATTATAAATCATAAATTAATACAAACCTTGTTCAATAAAGAATTCCTTTAACCTTTTTCAGCAAAAACAAAGCACAAATGTTACAATATTAGTTAATTATCTTTTTCCAGATAACAATATATAATGTTCCTCTTTTAAATGTCTCAATGATCAATATATTTTCTCACTATTTAGATAAATATGAAAGTTATCTGCAGAAGATTAAAGCTAGTCACAGGTGACATATCAGCATTGCACAGGGAATACTCAATAAAGTCAGTGTCACAGGCACACATAGGGTCTACAGGTAGTAAATATGTCAGGTGAAAGTCTATGTTTAGAAACTGATGTAAGAGACATCAATCAAAACTACATATACTGCTAGATCAGCCTAAATGATGTAACTTTGATATACTTTTAACTTAAAATAAGAAAATTAAAAAAACAAGATTCAATCAGAGCCTATTTTTAGAAAAAGTTACTTTCTTGTAGGAAACAGTTTGCTTTTTATATATAGATTTGATACAGGTCAGTTATAAAATGAAGTAATTTCCTAATATAGACTGTTTTTCTTAAAATATACATTATTAAACCTAAAAAGTATATATTTACTATTTGTTTAAGGTGACCTGTGTGTGTGTGTGTGTGTATATATATATAGGTTACAGCCGAGTCATAACTATTTTTATGTGTTTTGTTTGTTTGTTTTTGTTTTGTTTGTATGGTGTTTTACGTCATTTTCAACACATGTAAGGTTGTATATGACCATTTTTTTGTGATGGAGGCAGACCACTCACTTTTCCTGTGTAAAACCAGTACTGTACACCTCCCGCCATCTGTAGGAACGACATTTCCTCACTTACAAGTCAAGTTCCCAGTGGGATTCGAACCCATAACAGCAAGAGGCGAAGGTTTACAACGCCACGTCGTTAACTATTTTTATGTGTATCTAACAGCCAGGTACAATATCCATCAGCGTAATGAGTGTGATTTCGGGTACCAGTTGACTAATAATAGGTACCGGGTACCAGTCAAATAATACAAGGTACCGGGTACCAACTGACTAATACTAGGTACCGGGTATCAGTCAAATAATACAAGGTACCGGGTACCAGTCGACTAATACAAGGTACTGTATACCAGTTGACTAATACTAGGTACCGGGTACCAGTCGACTAATACTAGGTCCCAGGTACTAGTCGACTTATACTTATAAGTTATAAGTATAAGTCGACTAATCGACTAGTACGTTAAGTTATAACGTGTACCAGTCGAATAATACAAGGTATCGTATACCAGTTGACTAATACTAGGTACCAGGTACCAGTCGACTAATACTAGGTACCGTGTACCAGTCGACCTATACTAGGTACCGTATACCAGTTGACTAATACTAGGTACCAGGTACCAGTCGACTAATACTAGGTACCGTGTACCAGTCGACCTATACTAGGTACCGTATACCACTTGACTAATACTAGGTACCGTGTACCAGTCGACTAATACTAGGTACCGTATACCAGTCGACTAATACTAGGTACCGTGTACCAGTCGACTAATACTAGGTACCGTGTACCAGTTGACTAATACTAAGTACCGTGTACCAGTCGACTAACACATGGTACCGTATACCAGTTGACTTATACAAGGTACCGTATACCAGTCGACTAATACAAGGTATCGTGTACCAGTCGACTAATACAAGGTACCGTGTACCAGTCGACTAATATAAGGTACCGTGTACCAGTCGACTAATACTAGGTACCGTGTACCAGTCAACTAATACTAGGTACCGTGTACCAGTCGACTAATACAAGGTACCATGTACCAGTCAACTAATACTAGGTCCCAGTTACCGGTCGACTACTACTAGTTACCAGTTGACTAATACTAGGTACCGTGTATCAGTCGACTAATACTAGGTACCGTGTACCAGTCGACTAATACTAGGTATCATGTACCAGTCGACTAATACTAGGTCCCAGGTACCAGTCGACTACTACTAGGTACCAGGTACCAGTTGACTAATACTAGGTACCGGGTACCAGTCGACTAATACAAGGTAAAGTGTACCAGTCGACTTATACTAGGTACCGTGTACCAGTCGACCTATACTAGGTACCGGGTACCAGTCGAATAATACTAGGTACCGTGTACCAGTCGACTAATACAAGGTACCGTGTACCAGTCGACTAATACTAGGTTCCGTGTATCAGTCGACTAATACTAGGTACCGTGTACCAGTCGACTTATTTTAGGTACCGTGTACCAGTCAACTAATACTAGGTACCGTGTACTAGTCGACTAATACTAGGGACCGGGTACCAGTCGAATAATACTAGGTACCGGGTACCAGTCGACTAATACAAGAACCGTATACCAGTTGACTAATACTAGGTACCGGGTACCAGTTGACTAATACTAGGTACCGGGTACCAGTCGACTAATACTAGGGACCGTGTACCAGTTGACTAATACAAGGTACCGTGTACCAGTTGACTAATACTAGGTCCCAGGTACAAGTCGACAAATAATAGGTACCGGATACCAGTCGACTAATACTAGGTACCGATACCAGTTGACTAATACTAGGTACTGTCAGCCTGTCAGGTCGAGATAAATATATGCATATGGGAATAAATACTATAAACCTAAGCATTAAACAATCACCATTAACGGTTCAAGCTATTTATATTGATAAATGTGTAGGATTTATATTTAATAAAATATAGTCTCATGTAATTTTTTAATAGAATGACTAAATTACTTTATTGCCGGAGCCTCAACTGACTCCGGCTATATTCATCCCGCACTCAGAAAGCTGCTATGGGTGTTGGACTGTGTATCAACGTCATTTTACTGTCCATAAAACAACTGTATTCTAGTAAGAATACTGGGACGCAGTCAAATTGGTATACAGGCATTGTATGGGTTCTACTACTTGAATTAGGTATCAATTTCAGGGATACAGTCTATAAATCTTTCTCAGCATAGAATACAGCTGGTTCCAAATTGTTATGTCACTGATAATTGATAGATGTTAAACTTTATTAAAGGGACAAACGACAATCTGGATTTTTTAAAAGCTTGTGGCGCCCCATTACTTTTAGTACATACAATAACTTGCATTTGTTCAATAATTAATATTAAATATAAGAATAATATAAAGGGAATTGTGTTACTTACTGTTTGTGTGTAAAGCTATGTATGTATAATCTCTGTTTGGTGCTGTCTGATTTTAAAATAAGCAAACCTCTTCAATCATTAAACAGAGTTGATGAAACTTTAACTGAAGCATCTTGTAAAGAGTTTGAATAGGTCTGCTCCACTGCTACATATTCTCATGAACTACTGATCAGATTTCAATAATAAAACAAGAGGCCCAAGAGGGCCTGTGGACGATCTACTGGCTCAAGATTAAGTTTATGTATAAGCTAGGGCCATAAGTCTTTCAAAAATCACTCAACCGGAACATGGTGATGATATACCAACTAGGCTTGGTACTGATCACCCCAGCAAAGTTTGATTGAAATCCAGCCAGAGGTTCAGGAGAACTAGTCAAGACAAAGTTAGTGTATTAAAACCTTTAAGGGCTCATAACTCTGCCAAATTCATTCAATCAGAACATGGCAATGATAGGTGCAACTAGGCGTAGTACTGATCATCCCCACCAAGATTTGCTAAAATCTGGCAAAGAGTTCAGAAGAGACTAATCTGGACGAAGTTTGTGTATTAAAACATTTAAAGAGCCATAACTCTGCCAAAAATCATTCAACCAAAATATGGCGACGATATGCACAACTAGGCTTGATACTGATCATCCTTGTCAAGTTTCGTCTATATCCAGCCAGGGGTTCAGGAGAACTAGCCGGAAAAGATTTGTGGTATCAAAATCCTTTAAAGGGCCATAACTCTGCCAAATATCTGTAAACCGAAACGCGACGATGACATGCACAACTAGGCTTGGTGCTGATCATCCCTGCAAAGTTTCATTGATATCTGGCGAGGGGTTCAGGAGAAGCAGATCAAAGTTTGTGTATTAAAACCTTTAAAGGGCCATAATTCTGCCAAATATCATTCAACCGGAACACAGCAATGATTTGCACACACTAGACATGGAATTGATCATCCCTAAAAAGTTTCGTTTAAATCCGGCCAGGGTTCAGGAGAACTAGTCAGAACAAAGTTTGTGTATTAAAACCATTAAAGGGCCATAACTCTGCCAAAAATCATTCAACTTGAACACGGTGACAGTGTACAACTAGGCTTGGTAATGATCATCCCTGCAAAGTTTCAATGAAATCCGGCCAAATGAAGGCCCTTTCGTCTTAATGAGGCCAAGATATAGCATACTTCAGAAAATCAAGGGCCATGACTCCTATGTAAATGGTCCAATCTGGTTGGTTTTCGAACTGTCCGAGCTTTCATTGATATTAACAATCTGGTAAAGTTTCGTAAAGATCGCATGAAAAATGAAGGCCCTATCATCTTAACGAGGCAAAATATAGCATTTTTAACTAAATCAAGGGCCATAACTCCACTGTTACTGGTCCGATCTGGCTGGTTTTCGAACTTGTCCGAGCTTTCATTGATATAAACAATCTGGTAAAGTTTCGTAAAGATCTGATGAAAGATGAAGGCCCTATCGTCTTAACGAGGCAAAATATAGCATTTTAACTAAATCAAGGGCCATAACTCCGCTTTTACTGGTCGATCTGGCTGGTTTTCGAACTTGTCCGAGTTGTCATTGATATAAACAACCTGGTAAAGATCGGAAGAAAGATGAAGGCCCTATCGAATTAACAAGACAAAATATAGCATTTTTAACTAAATCAAGGGCCATAACTCCACTGTTACTGGTCCGATCTGGCTGGTTTTCAAACTTATTCGAGCTTTCATTAATTTTAAAAATCTGGTAAAGTTTCGAAAAGATCGCATGAAAAATGAAGGCCCTATCATCTTAATGAGGCAAAATATAGCATTTTTAACTAAATCAAGGGCCATAACTCAGCTGTTACTGGTCCGATCTGGCGGGTTTTCGAACTTGTCCGAGCTTTCATTGATATTAACAATTTGGTAAAGTTTGGGAAAGATCGGTTGAAAAATGAAGGCCCTATCGTCTTAACGAGGCAAAATATAGCATTTTTAACTAAATCAAGGGCCATAACTCCGCTGTTACTCGTCCGATCTGGCCGGTTTTCGAACTTTTCCGAGCTTTCATTGATATTAACTATATGTTAAAGTTTGGTAAAGATCAGATGAAAAATGAAGACCCTATCGTCTTAACGAGGTAAAAGTTAACGGACGACGGACAACTCGCCATCCCATAAGCTCTGGCCAGTAGAGCTAAAAACATTTGGGCTGTAAACTATTTATTTCTCAACCGATTTTCAAAACTAAGGTATTTTTTATTTACCACTAAAAATACCAGTTTTAATGATATTTAATTGATGTACGTATTGTTTAAATTACTCCAGCTACAGCAGAAAAAC